>JAPMLY010001796.1:0-80664 GCA_026401115.1 Tetraselmis chui
GGGGGAAGGTTGGTGAGGGGAGCTGTAAGGCAGGGGGAGGGGTGGGCGTGGAAGGAGGATGTGGAGGCAGTGGTGGTGGAGGATAGTTGGAGGTCGGGGAGGGAGGAGAGGTCGAGAGGGAGCTCATCTTCGGTGTGTATTTGGAAGTCCGATGGCTCGAGGAGTCACTGGTCGGATATGTGGTTGGTTTGGAGGTGGCGGGTCCATTGCAAAAGGAGGGAGGGGGGGTTGCGGTAGAGGGTGTAGTGTTTTGTGTGTGTGAGAGGGGGTGGGGAGGGGGTGGTGGTGAAGACAAGGTCTGGTAGACGGGCCCTACCAAAGGTTGAGTAGTGGTGGGGGTGGATGGTGAGGGTGCAAGTTAATCTTGTGAGTGCTCCTCTGTGTGTGAAGGTGTGGTTGAGGGGGATAGTGACTGTGCCATTGGTGGAGATGAGGATGCAATACATGTCTGTGTTGAGAGATACTTGAATGTTGGTGGTGATGGTGGGGGAGGTGAAGGGGTGGGAGCGGAAGTAGGAGCCATCTGGAAATTTTTTCAGTGTTGTGTAGGAGGAGAGGTCGAGGGGTTGGGGAGTAGGGGGGGTGGATGTGGGGGTGTGGTGGGTAGTGTATTCATTTGCGGTTTGGTACGGTAGGGTGTATAACCAGTGGGTGGGTGGAATGAAGCCATCAGGGTTGATGCAGGGGAGAGAGAGTGAGTGGCGGGACTGGATGAGGACAGTGGTGAGGCATGTGTCAGCCCAGGAGGTGCTTGGAACGTGGCCTGTGACTAAGGGGGTGTGATGGTGATAGTGTTAAGATTATGGTTGGGGGGTACATGTTCGTGAAGGGAATATGAAAGGATGTGTAGGGATACATGTCCAGATTGTGAATGAATGGGGTTATTGGGCAGGTGGAGGATATTCACCCAGAGGGAGGAGGGATCGTCCTCGATCGGGGTGGGAACGTCCACTGGCTGGAGGGCGTCCGCGAATTGTAGGATGAATTGTGCCGGTTCATGGAGGTCCTCGAGTCTGCATTGTGGGTGGGTCGAGGGGGCTGATCCGGCATAGGTGAGTGCGTGCGCGAGGTTAGAGGTGAGGAGGTCCTGCATGAGGGCGACCGTTTCTTGGCCGGTGATACCAGTGAACATGGGTGAGCGGATCTTCACTCTCCGGCCTGAAACTGCAGGGGCAAAGGCGTCTCGTAGGAATTGGATTTTCTGCTTTCGTAGTTTTGTCAGGAGAGAGGGGGAGGAGGCTGCGGAGGGGGGTGCTTGGCCGGCCGAGTGGAGTTCACGCTGGCGTGAAGTCAGCTGGTACAGGAGGCCGACCGCCACGCAGGAGGTGGGGAGAACGAGGCGAATTTCCTGAAATCCCGAACGAAGCGCGATTGGCAAGGGTGTGGTGTCGTCGCATTTTGGGGCTGTCGGGTGGAGGGTACGAGTGGAGTTCGCAGTCCATCGTGTGTGATGGGCGAGTTCCCGACCGATTATATTCTTGATGCGATTGGGGAGGTCGGCGAGGCTGTTGAGGCTCTCGAGTAGCCAGTGGCGGGCCACCGAGCAGGCCGACGTGATCGGGTCGGGGTGGGATGGATCCGACAGGAAGACGCCGTGAATCCAGAAGCGAGCAAGGTGGGAGGGGGTGGTCGAGTACTGGCATGTGAGGAGGGAGGAGTCGATCATGCGGGTGGAGAAGTCGTCGGCCCCGCCGAGGTCCGTGGTTGACCGGGGGGCAGCCAGGACCAGGGGGGTCTGGAGTCCACGACGAATAGGGGAGGGGTCCAGTGTTGTTCCCAGGTTCTGTCGGACATGGGACAGTTGGGGGACGGTGAGGAATGGGGTCAGCGGGTGGCCCGCGAGTTGGTTCCGGGGATCGCAGAGGTCCGTGTATCGCTCGCGGTCCTGGGGGTCCCGCATGAGCGCTTGCCTGTAGGTGGGGGGGGGGGGTAGGGGTCGAGGACATATCGATCGAGCTTGATTCCGAGTAGGGGAGAGAACCAAGGGGGTTAGTTGAGGATTTTCGAGTGGGTTTTCGAGTGGGTTGCGTGTGTTGGCGGCACACGACCAGGCCCGATGGGACCTGGATTTGTTGGATGTTGGCGGCGGACAGGGACGTCCGGACGCTCGGAGGGGCGCGGTGTGGCGCGCCGCTGCCCGGGGGGGTAGCGTTTTGTAAGCGATCGGTGTGATTGTTCATTCGTAGTACTGTGGCGGGTACATGTTCGGATTTCGAAGTGGGTGGCGCGAAAGCTCTCGGGGAGATGAAATTCAAATCCATGAAAGCTGCGCCTTTGAGTGTGTACCGTCTGGTGTCGCTACGGATCCACTGGCCTAGGTGAGCTAGGCTCGGGTGGGGAGAGGTGGATGGTGCCAGTAATTCTACGGCCATGTCCACCAGTCTTGCGCTCGATGGGAGGCCAGGCCCAGAGCGAAGACGATCGGCGTTGCTCATTCGGGCTACCGACCCATCCCCGTTGTGTGGTTCATTAGTACTTTAGTAGTACTTTGGATCTTTTTACTGTCTTTAGTGACGGTAGGATACGTTTTGGCTGAAGTAGTGTGTTTTGTTGATGCGGTTGCGACGGATAGAGTTTCGACCTGGGCTGCCAACTGCTGAACAATCCGTGTCAGCAATTGCAGCTAGTCTGGCTGCTGTTCCGGCGCGTCACCGGGCGCAACGGGGTAGAGGTCAGTAGGCAATACCAGGCGGTCTGCCATTGGAACTGAAGGAGTGTGTTTTCGTGCGTCGTGCAGGAGACTCAAGTGATCAACACCTTGCGTGGCTAGCAAGAGCCACGATGCCGTTTGCGTGAGCGATAGCTCTCGCAAAAGGCAGAAGGTGGACACACAATCGCTGCTGGTGTGTTATAAAGTGTGCGGACATTTTACTGTCCGTGCGCGCGGGGGCGCTTGCACCGTTAGGGAGATGTAGCGTCGGAGGTAACGCTTGTAACGGAGGTAACGCCGGTTACTTCGTAATTTAGCCCTGTAATTCAAACCTCTATATTACCAATATGACCAATTATGGATGGAGGTATTGTGATGAAATCGTGTTGTACACGTAAGCAATAAATACGTCGTCATCATTACGTAAACAATATTCGCATTACCTGCATAATATGTTACGGACAAAATATTGCACTTCGATAATATCGGATGGTCAACGGTACATTTTATAATCTATCGCTATATACAGGTCCATTGTACGTAAAAAAACGACAACTCACATATGTTTAGGGTTAGATATACGTCGGAATCGACAAAAAACTCATCGCATATGTAACGCCCCACACATCCAATCACAGCCCTCACACTCTCACATGCAACAGCACCCGCACGAGAAATCCTCATCTTCTCCATCTCGTTACCAACCCTTCAAACCCCCACATCACCCGAAGGCCTCACGACCCACATCGGCAAAATCAAAGCACACTACAACTTCAAGGGTAACGACGACATGGCCGACCTCTTGGACAACAACACAAAAGATGCACAACCTCATGACGCGATATATTGAGACGGGGCTAAAGCCTCCTTGGGCAATTAGACACGGCCATACACCACCCCACCCGACGACCCTAACCCTCGTAAACCCTAAAATATACGAACATCAAAACTGACGCGCATCCTAGCTTCCACCATCACACCACCACACCACAATATCAAACACAGCGACCTACTCGCAATGGCCCAACGCAATGGTGCAAAATTTGTCTTTCCACAGCCGACACACTACCTCGCGTCCACACAATTCACGCGTAAAATGGAACTTATGTGAGGTGTACTCATCACCCACCTCTTACGCTTATGCAATAGAATTCGTAAATGCCCAAAATGCGGATGGTTTACCAACAACGGGAACATGGCGAGCAATTCTTGTTTGCCCATCTATTTTGTCTTGTCTCATGCATGATAGACACGAGAGCGCCCTCCCATTCCTCCTTAATAAGCCGATGTTCACATAGCCAATAAATCATGTACTTGTAATGAAAGACTGTAAAACCTAGCGTTTGAGATTATGAATGACATCCACTATTGTTCACATATGCATTTCTGGAAAAATAAACTTACCTAACGATCCCAAATGTTCAATATAGCCAGGAAAATTACCAGGCGGCCCAAATGTTTAGTTTCGATGGCAAAATTTTCTAGACATTAATTATACAATGCTTCGGCTAGCGTCGTCATCCAAAGTACATACCATAGCCATTATTACCGCATCTCGACCTACCTAACACCGAACACCATTGTGGAAGGTGGGGGTTCATGTTGGGCCGTCACACGCCTAAATACCAAGATCGGACTCGCCGGGTTTCGAACCCACGACCTTTCGCGAAATTATTAAGTATTATATTAAATATTAGGCGTGCGCTTTACCGGCGCACTGGAAAAGAATGGATGTCGATGAGTGGCCTTCATGCCACTAAGTTCTTGTTCACGACATTGCCACCCCCCCCCCCCGGACTCTCCCCGGACCGCAGCCCGGCTCCGAAACCAATGTAGAATGTGAGGGTCTTGTTAGACTGTGGTTCGCCTATGTCCCGAAGTCTTGCCCCTCGCGGGTCTCGAAGCCGGGCCTTCGGCACACTAGGCCGCAAGCTTAACCGACGCATCGGAAAAGAATAGATGTCGCGTAGTGGCAATCTTGTCACTAAGTTCTTGTTCGCGACACCATTATGTGCCCACTCAACGAGTTGACGCGGATGAGGGCCATGACAAATCCTCCCTCAGCGCCAAGTGCCCCGTTGTCATGCCGGAGCATATCCTACCAACTAAACTCACATTGTTAAACCGTGCATACACGGAAATGGCATGAGGGGGGTTACAACCCACGCCTCCCGGAACGGAGTTGTATGCCTTATCCAAGTACCGCCCCAAAAGTCGGTATCCGATAGGAACATATTGTGCATATGAATTCCGCGCATCGTGCAAACACTGCGACCACCTATGTGTGGAGGGCCAAGACTCCCCCGGAGTCCAGCGTACAGATGTGTCCATTATCAGACCACTAAGGGATATCAACACACACCCCGGGCACAAAAATTGGACATTAATCGCCTTCTTTAACCCCGCCTCGTGGGGTACGCCTCCTCACGCCGCCGTTATTTATCCATTCGAAAGATACGTGTCGTCGAATGGATATATTGCACGGATAGTTACTAAAAGAGATCCGCCGCCTTAGCCTACAAAATACACCCCCATGCAATCGCACCGCGCTCACACTGGCTCGGAACCCAAGTTGAAATAATTCCTACCGCCATGAGCCGCACATGCACACTACATGCCCTCACATTCACCAACACCACCCTTTAATCGACTCGAGAACTCACCCCTTGATAAATCGCCTCCCATCCCCACCTAGGACACTACTACTCGCATCGTCTCCCGCATGCACATACGCACTATATAATGGCCCCACCACTTGCTCCGCATGTACCGCATCAATTCCTTCACTACATACAAACAAGTATGTCAGCGCACCCCCCGTACATTTCCACCAAACAAACTCTATGAAATGAATAATAATGAGATGATTTATATAGGGTACCGAAAAATCAGTTGCTGTCTCATGGTGTACCTAATATATGTTGCCATATGGTTCTTAGGAAGAAGGCTTTACGTCGGAGTCCCTTTGTCTATCCCTCTTAGTTGACGGTAACAACATAGCATCAGTCATACATGATAGTGACTGTCGCTAAAACTTCAAGGATGAAAAGTAATTACTTCTCTATCTCCGCGCTGCGCGGCCGCTCCCGCCGCTCGAAGGCGGTGATCATACCATATGATCATCACGTGCTGCTCGAGTTGGGCCTACATGACCTTTGTTCCTATGCAACTCCAGTCGTGCTGAAGCTAATGGGGAAAGGCACGCGAAAAAAGTCGACGGCCCCGACTAGATCCACGCGTACCATCGTCCGAGATAAATGCCGCTCCTCCCGATTTAACTGTCCTCCTAACATAGGCTTCGCGTCCCGTTCTAGGCAAGGGGAGTTAACCGTAATAGCTGCGGATAGTTGCCGTATGTCACACTCCTTGTCGCGTCTATCATGTCCCGGTCGCTTCTACTATATTGATTCCAACACCGTGTGATGTGTAAATCTCCGCATGTACCCAGCCCTCATGGTTTGCGCTGGCATGGGGCTAACCTACTATACGAGCGACATGTTTTCGCGATAACCCTTAGCACAGCGCCGGAGGCACTTTTGTCGATGGTCAGCCCCGACGAGGTGAGGGGTTCGGGGGGAAAGTCGGATCGGGGCGCTAGCCTCGAAGGTGTTAGGTACGGATATTTCAATCGAACCTCTCCAAGGTTTATCCGGCGGCGGCCGAATGGCCGATCTCTAAGAACGTCGCGGCCTGACATTGCCGCTCATCTCGCCGCGGTTGTCCTCCTCGCCGAGCACTCCACCCTTGGGTAGGCTAGACTTCAAGAGCGCTTGTCGATTGCCAGCGAGCGCCCTTCCCTGGCGCTTCTTCCCGCGTGTCCGCCGCCAACTCCAACACCTTCAACCCACCGTTGATATCGCCGTACCCTCTTCGCCTCTACACGCTCTTGGGATACATGACCCATCCCCTAAATGGGATGGTATCTCAAAAGTACCTTATCTTGTAAAACACACGTCGTAAAGCACGATCGAGAATAAATATTGGCGCTAGTAGTGTACATGCATTACGTTTAAAGCCCTCCGTACATGGCTTTCCCAACACATGATAATCGCGCGGATCGCAGCAAACAAGTTCTGCGCAAAGTGACACGCACCCCCTACTAGACCCTCCCAAGAGAAGTAAAGGCCCGCCACTTCTTCGGAAAAGATGGACAAGGAGATCCCCGGCCTACACTTTGTTTACTAAGTTTTCTATATGGCGTATGCAAGAAGGACCTTACTAGACACCAATCATTGTTAACTTGGTAATTGTTGTAAATCTTATTCACTTACATTTTCACACATTTAATATCATGACATCGATGGACGAAACAACACTAATCGTGAGGAGTGAGCAAAAATACGATGATCGCGGTGAAATTGAATCGATCGGAGCTTGCCAAGCGAGCTGCCGCCTCTGAGGACGCATGTGGGCAAGTTCTCGGCTTCATGGCATCGGAAGTATTATCTCGCCGTGCACGCCGCTCACATGGATATTGTCTTGCACGGAATGTCTACCGCCGCCGCGGATAGATGGTGTGGAGGTCGCTTCTTGCTTTGCCATGAAGACTTCTGCAACCACGGCTTTATTTATCCACACCATGGATAACAAGCGTCGTCGCGTATCCCCACGTGGTGTGCGAGGCACAGTAATGGCAACGCGTTGACTGCACGATTTGAAATGTACTTTGTCCTTCCGAATATTATCGTGATACGGATTGATCACGACGGTATTGGAGTCGTGTATTGGAAGGCACGAGCCACAACTACTAGCGTTCCAATGCAGCATTGGCTATACCGATGTCGTTTGAGATTCCGATGTTCCGGCGCCCGCCGGCGGCGCAGCGGCGGCGGCCCCGGAGGTGGTGCGCTCGCAGGCCCGTCGGCACCTACCTCTACCTCCACGCGGTGGGCGTTGGTAACCCCATAGCCGCGCCATGCTTGGCACGGTGGGGGGCTGAACGAGGTACCGACAACTGCGATCCGCGGGATCAGCAGCTGTCGTGAAGCCCTGTACGGAGGGTTTTGGAAAAACATAATATCCGTACACCGGCACAGGGATCTCCCGCTCGGCCAGTCCGATATGTCTTTTCCGCGACTAAATACTCGCAGATACTCTCCCGACGATGGGGCGGGGGCGGCGTTTGCGACATATTTTTTGGCGAAGAGGGGTACGGACGGATCAGCGGAGGGACGAGGGTGTTGGAGCTGGCGGCGGACAACTGGGAAGCAGCGCTAGGGACGGCGCTCGTTAGGTCTCCCCTGGGGGAGAGGCCTGTGGCTGCGCAGGACGGAGGTTGGTCGCAGCCGGAGGAGCGGCACCGTCTGGCGGCGGCGGTCCCTAGGATCGCCCGCCGCCGGAAAAGCCCGGTACGGGGGGCTTTTGGAAGAAATTCCCGTACCCACCATCTTTTGAGGACCGGCGACTCGATCCCTGTGTTCTTCCAACCCCTTCCCTAGTCGGTACCCGGTTATCGATAGGCTGCCTCAGGCAGTGTGCCTAGGGTTATCGTAACGGCACACTGCTCGTAAAGGCGGCCCCCTAACAACATAAACCACCGGGGGAGAGCAAGGACGGCCACAACGCGATCATATAGGTGTTGGAAACAGACGGGAAAATGACATGGGGCAGGAGAAAATCTGGCTCGGGGGCAGGAGAGCCAGCCGGACACCGTCTGCAGCCTAGTTCTTTTCTCTTCTCAGCCCCCGAAGGAGGAGAGAAGACTCGGCTAGGTGGCGAGCTGCGTCGAGAGGAGCGGCTAATACCTCGGGCGGGGTTGGGCACGGATCGAGGCGGGACCGACGACGACCTATGCGAGGGGGGTTTTTCACCTGCCTTTCCCCCCAAGCTCCGGCACGACCGGAGTCGCACAGGAGCCGAGGTCAGGCAAGTTCGCCTCGACCAGCTCAAGCTGAGCAGCCTTGCTGATCAGCGACCCCGCAGCGGCTGGAGCAGGCCGCGTATCGTGGAGACTAGCGACATCTTTTATTTCATACTGTATCCAAAAAAATACGTATAGATCAGAAAATTATAAATGCCTGGATACGGGTATGTTTTAGACGGTATCATTACTGCCATTGGAGAGGTTGGGATTAGTGGTTCACGGTCTAGCCCCTAGCTAAATAAGTCCACTAGGCATACGCAGGGGGGGCCCAGAGACTCCAGCCGGTTTACCGGTATTGGAGTAAAATATTTCAATTTCAATTTTCCGATGTTCCCCCCTTTCGCCGTGGGCAAGGTTAGAACCTCGCTACTAAGTCAACAGAGCGTTGCGCCGTCGCCTCGGGAAAAACACAAACATTACAATTCAAAGTAAGCGCGGGCCGAATTTTCGCGAATCGGTTTGAATTTGTTTTGAAGCCAAATCCGGTTGATAGCATCGGTGAGCTATGAGCAATGTGGTGTAAACAATCAACCTTGGGCGGCCATACGATACCTTGGGCGGTTGGTGTCGGTAGTGCTAGTTTAAGCGAGTATTCATGTTGCACGCTCTTCTTCTTGGGTGGCGGAGGTGGTATTGCTAGCCTTGGGCGGCCACGGGGGACCTTGGGTGGCTAGCGTCGGTATTGACTTATTAGCAATTATCCATGTTGCACGCTCTTCTCCTACTCGGGGCTGCCGTATTTCGGAGGTCTAACTAACCCGGATAACGTTGTAGGGGGGGCATAACCAATTAAAGATGGAAGCGTGATGGACGATACACGGGTAGTCGAGCCGGCTCCGCTAGGGGGCCAGCAATGGGGACAAAGGAAGTGGAAAGAGAGTGATGGTGGCCGGCAGAGGCACCGGCAGGGCCGGCCGGCCGCCACTATCAGGGAATTAGAGTACCGCTATTAGTACAACACTAAGTACTAAGATAAGGACTAGCTACCTTGTACATAAGCACTAGGTAATGCAATGCTAGTGCTAACACGACTACCCCATTGCAACATTTCACATCATATGCACCCTATAAAGAAGCGCGATAATCTCCCGCTCGAGTTTGGTAACAAGACGCGTGATGTGGATTGGATCACAAAAAGCGACACAACTAATCATTGAAATAAATATAGCTAGAAGAAACGCGGGTGAGCACATGAGGATAGTCAAACTTGACCTAATTCGCACTGCATTGGAGCAACTTGCATAATTAATGTAGACCCAATACATGAAACATGTTTTATACATGTCATGTTAGGCCATAGCAATAGTACCACGAGAAAGTGACACATTTGATAATAGGACATATAATTTGATGCATGTCAATTTGGAATTACGTGAAGCACCATAGACACGAAGACAGGACAGGGGGGGGGGGCAAAAGGAAAAGAGTGACAAAAGGGTTACAAAGTCAAAGACGCGGCAAATCTAAGCACTACTACATTGTGCAAAGACCTAGCAAAGAGAACACGAGACAACACGAGGAACTCCTACGCAACGGTAGAAAAGCAACTCGCGAAGGCGACAAGCGGCGCCTCACGTTGTGCGTAAGGAAATAAACGCGCTTTCGTTATATGGCACGGATGAAAAAAGCCGTGGCAAGAGAAGGCATCCCAGCAGAAACATATTGTCCGCGGCGGCGGGCAGCCCGCGCATGACGTTAGTCACGTTACCCGTGTGGGTGACGTGTACGGCGAGACACCCCTTTCGGCGCCAAGACCCCAACAACTTGCCCACATCCCCTTAACAAAAGCGGTGGCTTGCTAGGGGAACTTTGTCAAAAAGTCGTGGCGTGGCCACCGACAGCGCCAAATTCCGTGACCGCAACAAATGCAAATGAACGTGTTTTGTATATTTTACGCAGAGGCAATTCATAACATTTATTTAATTCCCAATGGGAGCTTTCCCACGATAATGTTTGGAGATGAAAAGCGAATTGCCCCATCATGAAGGGAGCATCCAAGTGTGATGGGGACGAATACTCCTTTAACGGAGGTGATGAGAGCGGGCAATGATTGGCCTCAGAGAGGCAGGCAAGGCATACTTCATGCTTTTCTGACCCTAGCAAACGCCTATGCGAAATTTCGGCTCTGCCCCGCTTTGTTTCGTGAGAGCGCCGTAGCTGTGGCATTATTAACACGTCCACAAACCCTAAATCCACATGTAAGGGCATGGGTAGGACAGCACCAGATTAGTTTATCAAATGGTGCTGACCGTTCTCTCCGATAATGGCCAACCTACACTTTTCCCTCCACCGAACTAGAATAATCGTTAGCCTTTTCTTTGTGAAAATCAAATCAGTAACCATTCACAAGGAACGGGTTCAAACGAACAGAACAAAGCGCAACCCGCTCAAGAACGAGCGCCAGGAAGCTTGGGTATGGAAAAACCCATCACTGAGTCTGAGTTGCCAAATGAAGCCATACACTTTGCTCAAAGGCGACATGCACTTTAAGTGTGAACATTTATTCAACACATTGAATGTTATTTTGAATGTAGAGGTAGCAGTAAACGCTGTTACTGTGGCATGACTGCCTTCTCTGAACGCTGCCCGCGCAAACACGACACACCGACCCTTCGCCGGCTCGAGGCTGCCTCCCAATAGCCAAGGGCGAGGTGGGTGGATGGCGGCCACAAGTACAGACAGCACTCGGCATGATTTAAAAGTAAAGGAAATTAGCTACACACTGTTGCACCCGCCATGCCAATGCAGACATGGGCAAATAAGAACATGCCAGCGCGCGCTCAGCACTCCACTGTTGCAACAGCAAACCATGCTGCCACAAGGTACCCTAGCATGTATGGATGCCCGTGTCAGGGGACATATCAGCGCATCAGGCGCGGGTCATCCCACGTCGACACCCCCTGCGGGCTGATGTAATAAATGCGGCCGTATGGGTCCCGGTTCCATGTCCATCCCTCCGGCAGCCGCTCCTCCTGCTTGGGGTGATGCGGTGCTGTCGGGGCGGGCGCCGGTTTCGCGTAGGTGCTGCGGCCGTAGGGGTCGATGTAGTAGGTGTTGCCCATGCCGTCGCGCGCCCATGCCCAGCCAAATGGAAGCTCACCTGGCTCCGTCGCAGCTGCAGTAGCAGTGGCAGTAGCAGCGGTGGTAGCAGCCGCGGCGGTTGCGGCGCTCGCACCTCCTGTGGCTGCTGCAGCGTTAGCCGTGGCTGCGGCGGCAGCCTTTGGGGGCGGGGTCGGCTTCGGCCGCTCCTTCTTCGGCGGTTCTGATGTATAGGCCTGCTGCGCCCCAAACGCACCGGCCATCTGCTCCATGGTCGGCTCCTTGGGCGCCCCCTACCCACGCAGCCAATCAATTAGCCGTTTGATTCAAGCTGAAAGGGAAGCTGTATGCGCATGCTGAGGGGGAGGAAGGTGGGGAGGAATGCAATTCGAGTACCGACATCTGCCGGCGACACATCACAAGTTGGCACAATGCGACTTACAACGGTCAGGATAAACAATGACTTGAAAAAATAGCCTTCAAATGAGCATCGGAATTGATAACGTGTGGCGGAATGAGTAAGATTGGCAGCCACAGCAATCGATAGGGTACAGACCGAGGGTTGAGGAATTCAAGGTGAATAAAGTAAAAAATCTATGACATGATACATCTAAATCACATGACAAGTAACAAGAAAACGAAAAACGCATTGCGTCTGATAGTGAACCTGACCGGAATGAGGCTAGATGTGGGGTGTTGCAGGCTATGGAGTTCTTCTCAGCATCTTTTACTCGAGAGTGCGTGCGTGCGTGTGTGTGTGTGTGTGTGTGTGTGTGTGTGTGTGTGTGTGTGTGCTAGAGTTGGTCTGGATGTGGGTGAAGAGGAGAGGGAAGAAAGCGGAGTGTGTCTTAATGTTGGTGGCAGTGAAGAAGAGGGGGGGGGGGGGGGGGGGGGGGGCAGAGGCGAGAGAAGAGAGTGACCCAGCGTGTCCCTACCTCTGCGTGTCCATCCGACTTCGCCTGCTCCGCTGCCACTCGGCGGTATAGCTTACCCACAGCCTCCACCGCAAGCGCGCGCCGCTGTCGCTTCCCCTTTGGAAGGCTCGTGTCACCCAGCACCTGGTCCAGCACCTTGTATACCGTGTCCATGATCTCCATTTTCCCCATGTTCCACACCGTCCGCATTCCCATCGCGGCAACCTTCTCCTTCAGCTCCTCGTTCGCGGCGTCCTTGTCCAGCGCGAGCGCGGCCTGCTGGCTCTGCACCACACTGCTGCCAAAGCTCCACATCGTCCCGATCTTGTCGCCCCATTTCTTCCACTCAGACCCGACGCGCTCAAAGCCGAAGAAGCGGTTGGCGCGGCCAGAGCCCTCGTTCTCGTAGATCTTGCCTATATAGTCGAGCAGCGACGTGCCGCCGGGGAAGTCGACCATATTCTTGGCCTCTCCAGTCAGCGACTCCTGTAGCGCTGCCACCGACATGCTGGCGTCCTCCACAAAAGAGGTTATGCGCTCGATGAGAGAACCCGCCAGCATGCCCACCCTTTGTAGGTTGTGATACTGCTGGTATTCCTTCCGCTCCTGCGACGTCGCCAGCGCCTGAATGTGCTCGATAAGATCGGTGTCGAAGATAGACAGAGTGCCGAAGACGGTTTTGTAGCGGTCACCGCCAAATATCTGCTTGAGCATCGCCTGAACCGTCGCAGCGCTGGCATCTCCGTCCGGCGAAAGGCCTGCCTTGCCGTGTTTGTCATAGACCTGCAGTGGGATCACGAGCAGGGCCTCGTCTAAATTAGTGAAATAGACAGCTCGGCAGTTGGAAGCTAGTATCTGTCCCTGTACGGATTCTAGTCCGCCCCGCAGCGCAGAAGAGTGGAGTCGAGCAGCTAGAGTGTTACCATACCTCCTTTTGCTTGGGGTCGCTCAGCACAGTGTAGGCTTCGCTGATCTTTTTGAACATCTGCACACATAGTTAAGGGAGGCGGCGTTCCGCGGAGTAGTCAGGTTTTTCTGGCGCGAACCACAGCACCAGCGGTAGCCCAAAGTGGGTTAACAATAGAGGTGCGCTCTGGCACGGAGTTAACTGGAAATATACCACAGTGTGAGCTCATAGCTATACAAGCATTTGTCTATACCAACGAGTTGTGCACACCTCCTCCGCCTCGGGTGCACTGTTCTTGTCCGGGTGATACTTCAACGCCAACTTGCGGTACGCCTTCTTCACCGTACCTGCGTCCGCGTCCGGCGTTACCCCTAAAACGTCATAGTATTCCGTCTCCTTCACCATCCTGATCGAGACTTGCGAGGCTGAAAGGGCAAGACTTTTGCTCGAGGTGTCTTTCCACTGTCTGTCGCGAAATCCGACAGTCGCTTCGGCTTTCTGTCTAGCATCGAGCCATGTCGCTACTCTGGAAGCGTGAGACTTTGAAATACTTCACGACTGCAGGGCGCGCGCTTGCGCGCGCGCGGGGGGTGCGGAGCGAGGAGATCCCCTCTAGGGTCGCGTGGAATAGTTGCTTACAAAAGGCAAGAATGATATGTATGGGAGGTGGGGGATCCCTGGTTGATGCGAGTGATGCGAACGTGGGCGGCGATGCATGAGATGGGATTGGGTCCGGATGTGACATTTGGCTGGAATTAAATATTGTTTACACATGAATTCGAATGTGTGATCGCTAGTTAATTCATACATATAATATGATATGATGAATGTGTCAATCCTCGGGTAAATGAATGCTTGGGAGAGCACAAGAGTCACGACGGCACGCACGCTTGGTAGTGCGTGAGTGTACTGTCGGGGTCCTTGCCGTCTGCCGTCACAACGATGGGTGGCGCAGTGGCGGGGTGCTCTTCCTTTAGATGGAATCACAGTTCTTCCATAGTCGCCTGCTTTGCGTCCAATGCGGCAGCGGTGAAGTTGCACTCGCCGCGATGGTGGGAGAAGAACTTGAAGCACGGGTACTCCGCGTTGTCGAAAAGTAGAATGAATGGCCGTTCGAAATCGATGGCGAATACCCTAAGGGTGGAATAGAGCATCCACGAGCTTACGGGTAGGATGGTGCCGGGAGAGGGCGGTTCCTCATCGAGAGTGGGCCGTAGCATATTTTGAATCTCGTCGTCTAGGTCGGTAGTGCCTTCGAGGAACAAGAACTCCTTGGAGTAAAGCTGCCTGACGTCGCTGCTGTGGAGGAGCTGCGTGGCCGCGAGAGTCCGGAGCTGGTTCAACAAGTCCCACGTGTGTCGGTTGTGGGAAATGGACAAGCCGAACGTTGGATGTGGTATGATGCGCATGGCGACGGCCACCGTTGTGAAGCCGCACGACCCGTCCGCCGGGACGTCTACAATTCGTAGGGCGTTGTCTTGGAGAAAGGCGTCGCGTCCCCGTAGCGTTGGAGACGGGGTCGGCGAGCATGCTATAGGCGGCGGCGTCGGAAGGCGTCGGACCACTCGGGTGGTAGATGTCGATGTTGGCTTAGCTTGGCGTTTGCGAGGTCGTGACGGCGGAGATGGCGACCGATGGCGGCCGTGCGCGTCGTTGGCGATGTGAGGAGCCTCCGGCAGGGAAAGACGATATTGTAGCCCATCGTTGTATGTTGGCGGATTGTCGTTGTGAAGGCTCCGTAGAAGCGCGTCGGCGAGCGCGACCGGGGCGGTGGCATGTGTGTCGGCTGCGAGGGGCTGGAGGGTGGCGGTGTACTCGGCACGGAACATGTGGTCCGTCGCGGTCACGTCTGCGTCGGGATGCCAAGCTCTGCGCAAGCGTTCTTTTGCTTTTCCCGCGCGGCTTTGTCAGCGCCGCGGGGCCAAAGGGGGAGCAAGATGGTCAAGGCGTCGAAGGTGCGAAGGCGGCTCATAGCGACGACCACGCTCGAAAGGTTTTTGGCGCTGGCGTTCGGCGGGCGTAAGTCTAGCACGTACGTCTTGTCTCGCCAGAAAGTTGCGCCTTGCGCGAAGAAGTCCGTGAAGGCGATGTCCGGAATCATGCTGAAGCCGACGCGCTCGATTTGGATGCTCTTGACAATGGACCCGCTCTCAAGGCGAAAGGCGGTCGGGAAGCGCAGCGTGAAGTACACGGTTGTGGGTAGGACTGCAACATGGCCGTCCGGAAGGTCGTGACAAACGCGGTGCAGAGGGATGCCGAAAGTGTGCGGACGCACCACCATGGCACGCGGCATGCCTCCGAGGGTAACATCCGGCGCGTCCGGCGATGGGTGTCGCGCGGTCACGTCATCCAGCAAGAGAGCGACTGCGGTGGCGCTGTTGTTGTTGGATTAGAAGCAATCTATGTTTACGCTTTGCCGGAATATGTACGGCATGCCGTTGTAGAAGTACATAACGCTCGGAACGTCTCCCGTCTTGTTGTGTGTCAGGCGGCCGAGGAGGGCGCGGAGGCAGCGATCGGTGACCGGCGTCCAAGCGTCGTCGCGGCCAATGCGCATCTTGTCTTTGGCGCTCCATCGGATGAGTTGCTGTTGATCTTCTGCGGCGCGACGCGGAAGCAAGGCGTGGACAATAGCGTCGCCCACAGTATGACGTAGCACCATGAAATGCGCGTTGCGAAGGTTCGGGTGGTGGATGGAGGCGGGTTTTTTTGGTGCTCCAATCGCGCAAGCGTTGATGCCGTCAAAGTCGGCGTCCGTGAGGTGCCCGCCCCGTAGGCGGTCGTTGAGAGCGGAGAGGTCGGGCTCCATACGGAACTGCGTTTGTAACATCACGGTGGTGTGCACCTGACCGAGAATGTGGCGGCCGCGCGCGTTGCTTACGAAGTGGGTGTCCCATCCGGGGCCATCGCGCTGGGCGTTCGCTGCGGTACGACTGGCGGCGTCGGCCGCCGTGCCGGCACGGATGCCCCCGTTGCCTTGAAACAGCGGTGCGCCGTGAACCGGACGATTCTGATGGTGGTCGCCCGTCAGAAGGACGCCAATCCCGCCAAACAGAGAGTGGGAGGTGTCCGGCGTGCGGCCGCAGTCTCGCATGGTTAAAAAGAGTTGTTGCTCAATGGCCGCGAAGTGCTTACCCGTCATGGTGAATAGCTCGTCCACGATGAGTAGACGGATGTCTTTCCATGTCTCCTGAAGATCCAACTTCGCTCGCGTCCCCCGCATCGGCGTGTCGTTTCCCCACCTCAATTTGAAAGGGTCGCTCGATGTGCCGAATACCATGTTAGCGGTGGTCGCTCCGATGTCGCCTATGAGGTTGATGACCGCTCGATGGGTGTATGCGGTGACGGCGATCCATCGCGCGACCCCGTGCTGGTGCGCGAACCACACGATGGCGATGACCGCCGCGCTCTTCCCGGTCCTAGGCGGCCCGATCTGTTTCATCCGCAAGGGGGGCACCGCGGATATGCTGCCTTCGTTGCTCAATAGGTCCAACAGGTATTGGCATCCGAGATGGAGAGTCATGTGTTGCTCCTTCGCGACGTGAAACAGTTCCGCCGTTTCTTTTATGCTGGGCTTGTGCGGAAGCATGTCCCATGTTGGGCGGCTCGAAGAAGTGGGTGCCGAGGCGCCCGCGACCGGGGTGAATGGCCGCGGCTCGACGCTGACAAAGGTGGTGGAGGCGCGGCCCGAGGCATCGGCCCCATCCCCCCCGACGCCGGCTGTGTTGTCGGCTTCACCTTGTCGTTCGTTCGCGGCGCGGCGCCTGTAGCCCTTAACGTCATGTTTCCACCTCGCCTCGTGGTCCTTGAAGTGCTCGGGCGTGGCGCGGACGGTTGCGATGTTTCGGGTCGTCTCCTTCGAGGGTGACGGCTTATCATGGCGCAGCATCACTCGAACTTCTTCTGCGTACTCAGCAGCCATAGTGAGTTTCCCGGTGCGGCTGGGCACGGCCTCGGGCAAGTCCACGAAAACTTGTAGGGTGGGATCGGCTTGGTGTGAGTGTTTTTGGTGCATTTTTGGCGTCCCGGCGTCTGTCTCAGCTTGCCGCATCTCGTCGCGCTGCACGAGCACATCCGTCCGGGCCGTATTTTTGGCGCGGACGATGTCATTGTTGTTTTCGAGGAGGCGGTCGCACACCCGGCGGCGCTTGTCTGTCATTG
The DNA here is from genome assembly GCA_026401115.1 of Tetraselmis chui. Lineage (NCBI taxonomy): Eukaryota > Viridiplantae > Chlorophyta > Chlorodendrophyceae > Chlorodendrales > Chlorodendraceae > Tetraselmis > Tetraselmis chui. The sequence goes on from JAPMLY010001796.1 coordinate 17,535, forward strand.
CGGCGCGCTCTCTTTCCCACGCGACCATCCATTTGTACCTTGTACAACGGGGTCGTCATCTGCAATGTCTCCGTCGTGAACAATGGAAAAAGCTTGATGATACTCTCCCTCGCCAAATATATGAATTAGAAATATATATATACATAAATTGACGTTTATATATATATTTCTAAAATGGTATATATTATAAATAAATAATATACTATGTCTTAACTTATACTCTATTCTTCACAATTATACTACATGTTAACTTACATATTCAAACATAACCTTTCATCATATTTATTACTCTTGGTCGGCTTCGGAAACGCGACGAAGTGGCCATGCAAGGCCTTGTGGCGGAAAGGAGCGCAATTTCGGTAGCTATTGTCTTGTATGGTGATCAGGTAAGAGGAGGTGACCACAAACCCAACAAGCGCCCGTTCGACGAGCGTAAGTCCAACTTGTTGCAACCCATGGGGGCAACATCCTACGTCCAAGGATCGGATACTTTCGGTAGGGAGGTTTTTTTTCCGGAGCGCCATGTCGCACTTCCGACACACATGAATGTCTTCCAAATTCGAACCATGATGTATTTCCGCCACCACTAGACGATGGTCGTCCGACATCCGGCGGGGCGGTCTACTAGTCGCCGCTTTCACATCACCGTAACGTCCAAGCATAGGCTGTCGATAGCGAGGGAAGCTAATGTTTCCTACTGTAAGACTATCTGTCCCAGGACCTAATAATTGCAAAAGCGGTTGGAGGCCAATTTCATTGTTCCTGTAAGTAAGTATTTCTGTATGATTACTATATAAGTTCTATAAGTTTTATAAGTCACAAATAATACTATTAGGATTCATTTTTTGTTTCCAAACAAAGTATCAACCAGTAAAGAAGAAAGGAACACAAGCACATAAGCAGGAGAGGGAGAGAGATATTTGTACATAATTAAGTTATGTAAGTAAGTATGTCTGTTTGATACTGTATACTGCTACTGTATTCGAAATATCAATCGGCTATTAGCGATATTTTATTATATCAAAGCCAACACGTTTCTTATTCCTGAAAATGGCGAAAAATGTTCCGAATAACGGACAGTAAATAGCCGAAGATATAACGAGCGATGCACGAAATTTTCTGCCGCTACATTTGGTACGTTTTAGTACGTTTGGTACGTTTGGTACGTTTGGTACGTTTTGGTACGTTTCGGTACGTCGGCATGCCGCGTCGGATTTTTTGATATGAAGCTATCCCTAGAGGGAACACTCCCGGCCGGGGAATCGGCAGTCGATCTTCTGCAGCTGCTAGTGATCAATAAAATTGAAAGTTTCTTACAAGAAAAAGCCGTGGAGGCCACCAAGCAAAAAAGAAGAAGACAGGAGGAATATTGCTAGTGATCAATGATATTCATTTATTGCGCCGGATATAGGACGATATTTGGCGACCAGAGTTCTTAGGGTTTACCCACTAAACCCTCAACGACATAACCAGGTACTTGCATAGGCAGCTAAAGTACTATATACTAGCGATACCACTGTCGTACAACATATATGCGGCACGATGAGCAGGGTACCTATTGAGGACAAGAAGGGACAGTTTCGACGAAGGCGACATGGACGGTGCGGACGAGGCGACCAATGGCTAGATTTTGGACCCAGTAAGTAGCCATGACCGTCATCACAGTAGCCAACAAACATGTAGCATTGCGCTTTAGGGGCGAGTTTGTCGCGCTTAGCGTCATTGATCCGGAGATAGGTGGAGCAACCCAAAGTTTTGAGGTGGGAGAGGTAAGCTTTTCTGTGGTACATTAGGGTTTACGGGACGCCTCCAACGCCCCTTGAGGCAACAAGGGTGGGCAAACGGTTGCGGAGGCACACAACAGTGCGCATGACGAGGCCCCAATGAGAGGGGGAGCATTGATGTGCCGCATCATGGCCGTAGCAGAGTCAGCCAACGTACCCCATTGGCGTTCCGTTGTGGCAAGCTTATCTTGGATGTGTGGAGCTGTAATTCTGTCTAAAAGACCTAGAGATTTGACCATGGATCGGCAAGATAAGTCTAGGAAATTTAGGTCGCACTCAAATTTGATGGGAAGGAGCAAAGGGCGAGGAGCCATGGATGTGTGTGTGTGTGTGTGTGTGTGTGTGTGTGTGTGTGTGTGTGTGTGTGTGTGTGTGTGTGTGTGCGAACCGCTCCGCCCTCTTCTCCCACCTCTCCCTCCTCGCCCACAAGGCGTATGTACCCCCCGAATGGTGCCACAACACCACCTGCTTACTATACAAAAAGGTGACCCGACTCTCCTCGATAATTACCGCCCCATTGCACTCATGAACAACGTGCTCACACTATGGACTGCACTAATCAAAGACGCAAGCTCTAAATATACAGGAAACCCACGGCATCGTCAATGAGCAACAAGACGGCTTCCGCCTCCAACGCAGTATCCACGAGGCCCTCGCCTCCATCATCATGATGACGGAGGGCGCCCAAGTGTACAACAAAGACATCTACATAGTGTACGCGGGCTCCAAAGGCGCTTTCAATGCCGCCGGCCACCGCATCATGTTCAAATACATGCGACAATTCGGTATGCCCTCCACTTTTGTCAACACATGCGAACAACTCTATGGTGTCTCCACCACCGATTATATCACCCCCTACGGCTCCACCCCTTCTATCGATATCAACCGCGGCACTCTACATGGAGACACCCTCCCCCCCTTCTTATTCACCATTTTCCTCGAACCTTTCCTCCGATGACTCACCGTCGGTAGCCGAGGCTACCGCCCCGGCGCCCCCACCACTAATATTGACCCCACAGTAGTACCCTCGACGACCTACCAGGGCCACGGCTGCGCCGACGACCTCAGCCTCGCAATGGGCTCCCCCACCAACATGACCATCCAGCTCCAAAAACAACGCCCTCTGCAGCACGTACACATGTATGATTGTTAACGTTCGAAAATGCTGCGTTACCGGCGCACGATGGAGTACATGCAACGCCCTCTCCCTATCCAAACGCACCCTCCCCGCATCCCGCTTACAAAAACACTTCGTTATCATAGGCGCCCGCCGGCGGCGCAGCGGCGGCGGCCCCGGAGGGGGGTGCGCTCGCAGGCCCGTCGGCACCTACCTTTACTTCCACGCGGTGGGTGCTGGTAACCCCGTAGGCGTGCCATGCTTGGCACGGCAGGGGGCTGAACGAGGTACCGACAGTTGCGATCCGCGGGATCAGCAGCTGTCGGGAAGCCATGTATGGAGGGTTTTGGAAAAGCATAATATTTGTACACCAGCACAGGGAAATCCCGCTCGGCCAGTCCGATATGTTTTTCAGCAACAAAATACTCATAGATACTCTCCGGTCACGGCGGGAACGATGTTTGCGGATTGTTTTTTTGGCGAGGAAGGGTACGGACGGATCAGCGGTGGGACGAGGGTGTTAGAGCTGGCGGCGGACAGTTGGGAAGCATCGCTAGGGAACGGCGCTCGCTAGCATTCGCCAGCCCTTCGAGAGTTTTAAGTCTTCCCCGGGGGCGAGAGCTGAAGCTACGCATGACGGATGTGGGCGCGGTCGGAGGAGCGGCACGGTGTGGCGGCAGCGATCCTTAGGATCGACCGCCGCCGGAAAAACGCGGTACGGGGGGCTTTTGGAAAAATATTCCCGTACCCAACATCTTTTGTGGTTCGACGACTCGATCCATATGTCCGACCCACCCTTCTCCTAGTCGGTACCCGGTTATCGACATGCTGCCTCAGGCAGTGTGCCTAGGGTTATCGTAACGGCAAATTGCTCGTAAAGGCGACCCCCTAACAACGTAAACCTCCGGGGGAGGGTACGGCCGGCCACAACGCAATCAGATGGGTGTGGGAAACAGACGGAACAAGGACATGGGACATGAGAACATCTGGCGCGAGGGCAGGAGAGCCAGCCGGACACCGTCTGCAGCTTAGTTATTTACTCTTCCTAGCCCCCGAAGGAGGAGGGAAGACTCGGCTAGGTGGCGAAATGCGTCGGGAGGAGCAACTAATACCTCGGGCGGGGATGAGCACAGATCGAGACGGGACCGACGAAGATCTGAGCGAGGGGGGTTTTCACATGCCTTTCCCCCTAGCTCCGGCACGACCGCAGTCGTACGGTACCCGAGGTCAGGCACGTTCGCCTTGACCAGCTCAAGCTGGCCAGCCTCGCTGATTAGCATCCCCATCCCGCAGCGGTTGGAGCATGCCGCGTATCGTGGAGACTAGCGACACTTTTTATTTCATACAATATCCGAAACAAATACGTATAGATCAAAAAATAATAAATACCTTGTTACGTGTATGTTTTAGACGGCATCGTCACTGCCAATGGAGAGGTTAGGATTAGTGGTTCACGGTCTATCCCACGCTTATGAGTCCCAATTTGGCATAGCACGGGGGGCTCAGAGACAGCATCCGGTGATTTTTGGTATAAACAATACCATTTCATTTCGTTACCATAAACACGGTCAACTCCCCCATCCCCTACAACGAACCCTCGGAATCCTATCGGGTCCTCTGGGTTGAACTCAACACCACTATGGCATTGGCGAGAATTAAAGCGCACAACCACATGCCTCATCAATGCCCTATCCTCCTCTCCGCTCACACAATCCCGCAGATTACGCGTCATCCGAGGACTCCTTATTGGGAAGCACTTCACCCTCCAGCTCGGTCTCTTCAACGATTCCCAGCTCGACATCCTCTTTGGCCAAATATGCCGGACACTCCGCTATGCCGTCTCCTCGGTATGCAACCTCCCCCGCACAACCCTCCATTGCCCCACATTCGACCTATGTTACGGCCTCCCCTCCCTCAAAGCCCAAGTAGCGCAATTCACAGTTTGTCACCTACACAAAACTATGAGCACCCATGGCTACAGAGGCCACATGGCCAGAACTCACATCCACAAGTCACCACAGCCGGCCCCCCTGTGGGGCCGGCACGACCTCCGTGTAACTATCAGTTCCCAACTCCTACACAAACGCCTAACGAATTTGACCGCTCACAAGCACTCTCACATTGCGCTTCATATCCATCAACATTGCAACCCCCGCTTCGGACACTTTGCCCGTACGGTCCCCCGCGGTTTTGGCATGGGCGATGGCTGCGGTGACACGGTCGTCACCTTCCCCGAGCGCGCTGACATTGGCACCCTTGATGTGGCGGCTGTGATGTTGGGCCTTCCCGCAGCTAGCCTACCCCGCAACACTCGTTCCGATGTGTCTCTTCCCATGCGTGTTGAAGGTATGGTGGTAGGGCACTTATCTGCCTTGGCGGACGCGGCCCACGTCGGAGCGGGCGGGTTAGGAGTGAGCTCCGCTATCCGCTTTCTGACAACGCAAGACGCTTGTGTGCGCGGGGATACATACCCACGACGATGTTACGATGGAGCCGACCATGTACGGACGGCTAGCGAGTGCTATGACCACAACGGTGTCCCGCCGGCCTAGCGCACCAAACGGAGACGACGGCGACAACGAACCCATACGGTTGATAGAGCTCGTTTCGTCGTGGGCGCGCTTGAATGGTGCGTGCGGTTCTCATGCTCTCGCAGAGTCCGAACCCCTCATAACCACGGCCTTAGCGATGCTTCCCTCGAACCGTCCGTCGGTGGCCCGCGCAGGCTGCATACCTGAAACCCGATTAAATATTGAAAATATTACTCGGTCTCTTAATGGCTTGCCCTTGCTTGTAGCCCTTTCCGCGTTTAACACGGATATCTTTCCCAAGCTACAAGCCGACATTAGTGTGTGCGTCAACTTGCTTTGCTTCGCTAACCTCGCTCCCACATTTTCTAACCATGCTCAGCCTCAGTCCAATCGTTTTGTCTCCCGTCTCGGCCACGGAGCCCTTGCGTTTTTTACTTCGGGCACGCCTACAACGGGCCGCCTAAGCGAGTTCCGTGACAAGTTCCCTGAACACTACGCCGCTGTCTTCCTTTAGCGCCTTGTCATATCTTCGGTCCGCCATCATCCCGCATGCTCTCCGCTCTACGCCTTCCCACCGCTTGTGCTCCTTGCCATCTCTCGGTTCATGCTATGGGGCGTGCATTCGAGTCGGCAGTAGTCGACACGTCGGATGACGCGTTTGCTAATGCATTTTTTTACCACTTGGCTCGATACGGTGGAACTGCTTCGATCCATACCGCTCACTCTTGGTCAGTGACGGCCCTTGCGGAGATCATTTCCGAGGTACGTGGCGCACTCGGGGTTGGCGTCGAGGTTCTAACGGACCCCACGATGTTGTTTTCCCGACTCGACCAACACATGTTGGCGAGCTAGGATGATCAACGCCTTCGAGCGGCGGGAGCGGGCCGCGCATCGTGGAGATAGATAGACCATGTATGTCCTTCTATGATTATATTCTGTTGTTACTGTCGACGGAGAGGGATGGACTAAGAGACCGCCGGCGTAAAGCCCTATTCCTAAGACCTAGATGGCAGCATTGTGAACGCCCTGAGACACTACCCGATTTATCGGTACTTTTTTTAATTTCTAGGGCTTGCGCCGTGAACCACTAATGCTAACCTCCCCGATGGCAGTATGACATCGTCAACTTCAAACAATATACATGTTTTGATTTTTCTTGTTTTTTGCAGTGTAGACAAGTATGAAAAATAAAATGTGGCTATAGCGGCATACTCTAGCCTATACTAGGGCGGTGATCAGCCAACGCTAGTCGAGTCGGGCATGTTTGAACTTTTTCTCGACTCCGGTAGTGCCGAAGCTAGGAGGGAAAGGCATGCGAAAAAACCCTTCTGACATGCCGTCGACGGTCCCGACTCGATCCACGCGCTCCCACGTCCGACTGTCCGGTCGTGCCGGAGCTGGGGGGGAAAGGCACGCGAAAAACCCCCTCGCTCAGGTCGTCGATGGTCTCTACTCGATCCTTGCACCTCCCCATCCGAGATATTAGGTGCTCCTCTCGTCGCAACTCGCCACCTAGCTTAGTCTTCTCTCCTCCTGCGGGGCAGGGAAGAGAAAGTAACTAGGCCGCAGACGGAGTCCGGCCGACTCTCTTGCCCCCGATTTTCTCATGTCCCTTGTGCTTTCGCCGTCTAATTCCATCACTTATCTTATCGCGTTGTGGCCGTCCGTACCCTCGCCCGGTGGTTAGGGGGCCGCCTTTATGAGCATTGTGCCGTTGCGATAACCCTAGGCCCACTACCCGAGGCAGCCTGTCGAGAACCATGTACATACTAGGGGAGGGCCTGGAAGAACACATGGATCGAGTCGCCATTCCTAAAAGATGGTGGGTACGGGAATGTTTTCCCCAAACCCCCCCCGTACCGGGCTTTTCTAGCGGAGGGTGATCCTAAGGACCGCCGCCGCTAGACCGTGCCGCTCCTCCGGCTGCGACCCACCTCCGTCCTGCGTAGCTTGGAGCCTCGCCCCCACGGGAGACTTAAAACTCGCAGGGCTGGCGACTGCTAGCGAGCGCCGTGCCCTAGCGTTGCTTCTCAACTGTCCGCCGCCAACTCCAAGATCCTCGTCCCACAGCCGATCCATATGAACCCTTTGCCAAAAAACATTTCGCAAACGCCGCCCCCGCCCCATCGTCGGAAGAGAATCTGCGAGTATTTAGTCGCGGAAAAGACATATCGGACTGGCCGAGCGGGAGATTCCCGTGCCGGTGTACGGATATTATGCTTTTCCAAAACCTTCCGTACATGGCTTCCCGAGAGCTGTTGATCCCGCGGATCGCCGCTGCCGGTACCTCGTTTAGCCCCCTACCGTGCCAAGCATGGCACGGCTACATGGTTACCAACGCCCACCGCGTGGAGGTAGAGGTAGGTGCCGACGGGCATGCGAGCGCACCCCTCTCCGGGGCCGCCGCCGTTGCGCCGCCGGCGGGCGCCGGGCGACATCTTATCGTAACCGGTTGCACTATCTGTTCGGGGGGGTCCTCTTCGCATGGGTAGCATTTAACGCCGGAGCCTTATTCTACCCTCATAAAACCGGTCAACTAAGGGTCCTCACCAGGCACCACTCATAGACCTCGTCTACATTTTTGGGCCAAGGAGGTGGCGTTACCACCCGGGTGACAGTGCTTGTGCCTCTCGCGTAGAACCCAAAAACCTCAATCATAGTGCACGAGCAACACTTTGACCCACGCTTCCGGCTTAAGTGTCACCATATCCGCCAGCCACGCGTAAACGCATGCATATACGCTTTCAAAAAGTATAAAGATGGTCATGGGAGGACCTTCGGCGGTTCTTCATGGTCGTACATGTGCCAAGGTCAAGGCGGGATTAACATTTATTGTTGGTAGATTCGCGTTGGCGTACGGCGGCGCCAAAACTCAGATCAACCTAGGACTTATCTAGGGCGCAATTAGACGTCCGAATAAGACCTAGCCAGACCTATAGGGTCCAAAACGCCCGGGCAGGCTTTTCAAAAACACTTTTTCTGAAACCGTACTTATTGCGTTATTTACCGCAGCTTGAGTACGGTGCCCTTACATAATCTCCAGTCGCACATAAGTCGCGAGACTTCATGGGAGTACTTATGCCTTTTCCATAGTAGGTACACATGCTAAACTAGATTTAGCTCATTTCGACACTTACATGGCTTAAGGGGGCCGAACTTAAGAGACTTCAACGTAACCGTGGTCGGCGCCTACTTCTACCTCAACGCGATGGACGTTGGTAAACATGTATATAGTCGTGCCATGAGTAGAGGGTGAACCCTAAATCTGGCAGGATAGGTAGGGGGCTAAACGAGGTAACGGCAGCTACGATCCGCGCGATCAACAATTGTCGGGAACCCATGTGCGGAGAGTTTGTGGACACAACATATCTGCACTCCAACACCAAAATCCTCCCTCGGCCTGTCCTAGATGTATTTTTGCGACTAACTCCTGTCACATACTCTCCCGATAAAGAGGCGGGGGTGCGTATGTGAAATATTTTGTTGAGGAGGGTACGTGTAGATAAGTAGATTAGCGGGGGGGGGGGACACAACACCACAAACAAGGACGATAGCTGTCGCGACGGGAGGCGCGGCCAGGTCTAGCGGCAGCGATCCTCACGATTAGCCGCCGCCGGAAAATCATGCACGGAGGGTTTTGGGAAAATATTATTGCCATGAGGCCTGTTGGATATGGCAACGGTGACCTTGCCGCTAGCCATTTTTGATAGGCACCTCATATTAGAGAGTGCGAGCCCTTGTGAACGCGTAGGCTCGCACTCGAAACAAGGGTGCCCGACGGACGCGCGAACGGTGAGAGGAGGGAATGGTCGCTTGATGGTTGTATGGCTGGTACCGGAGTTCTAAACATGGAAGGTGGGGACGTGTTTGGGACAATTTTCATGCGCGGAGGAAAGATCGCTAGCTATTCCTATTTGCCTATCTCGGTCCCCGCCCGCCACTTGCCATCATGGTGATCGGGGAACTCGAGTCCTCGATAAGGCGGAACTAACGCCGCTACGGGAGGAGCGGTAACGACCTTTAGACGGAGCATACGGGATGCGACTGCGGGATCGACAAGCGGTTACGTGAGGAGGTTTTTCCTCCAAATCCTTCCCACCTATCTCCCACAAGACCAAAGTCAAGCGCGAGCTAGATTAGGTTTGCCCGTCGCCCCTCTCGAAAGTAGGCCGGTCGGCACTCAATTCGTTTTGAGCGGGACGCAGATCGTGAGGGTCTAGCAACAACGTTCGTTTTGCATTCTCGACAAGTACATTTATTTTTAGATTTAACTTTTGGTCAGATTGAATTAAATCTAGAGGTTTGCATATCCAACTCCCATGTGTACGGGACATTGACACTAGCGGTTATTGTTACCGTTAATAGTTGCGCGTCGCACCTACATGATAACCACATGGCCCTGGTAGTCAGACGCAACCAACGACCAAATAACTTCCCCAACGGCCAGCTCTAGCTAGCCCTCGCCTCATAAGCCGGAACTAGCGTACGAGCCTGACACTCTCTGCTTTCGCGCTTAGCCAATCTAGGCTTCGCACGAATGCAGTCTCGACTCTAGTAGTCGAGCAAAGTGTCAATTTACCTTCGTCCCATGCGCACTCGAGCGTCACGCGACACTTCCCCTCGTCGTTCAGCAACGCAGCCACGAATCGCAGCTAATTACAACTAATCGTCCCCCGCATGTGGGTGTCTGTTGACCAAATTGCAAGCAATCTGACATCTTTGGCAAAACGTGCCCGAGGGTAAACCTGATTATGAAATTATTTTCGTTGTTATTACTTCTTAGGCGGGGGGGGGGCTGTCGCAATTACTACTGTTGATTACAGTTTTTTACCCCACAGCAACGTCGACACATATTGATGATAGCTAGGTGTGTCGATAGGTGTACATGGCCGAAGAGCACCCGGCCAATCGTAACTCCTAGGCGTCTTAGTAGTAGATGGCAGAGTATTTGATGGTTGTTAGACAATAGTCGGTGCAGTTTGTTGACATTGTTTTGAACATTTTCACTTATTGGATAGGGTCTTTTGCACTCACATGGTTTAATGCTTCATGCTGCTAAGTGGCGACGTCGCACTAATTCACTCAAGGCCATGGCATGCACCAAAAAAGCCAGCTCACGCATTCAGCACATCCGCCGGCGCGGACGGGCAGTGTGTGGATCATGCTCTACTCCGGGCTATCATGGCATGCAAAGTGCATATATGAGAAATCTAGGGCCGGGGCCCAAAGCGGCGTTGTTGGGGTAGGCCCGGCTACTCGGCGTGGGCGTGCTTCATGAGGCGGATGGCGGTCTCGGTGGATGAGTGGGTAGGTGGATCTCATTTGTACGCAATATAACACATTCGATAAGCACAATGTGCGGGTCACACCATCCAGCAGGATGTAACGATCTAACCAACGAATCACCAATGGCGGCCTCAACTTCAGGGCGTTTATAGGATGACTGCGCACGTGGCCTTGTGGGGCAGAGGTAGCATAAGGGGGAAGGCGGCTTGCGCATGCCTGCTCGCAACAGAGGGCCTTCTTAGTGGACTCGCGGATGACAAGTGCCGTATAGCCGTCCCACTTAACCAAGCAACGGCCCCGCTTAAGGACTCGATAGCGTTTCCGTAGTTGCGAGCACGTTGTTGGCGACGTTATCCGCTTGCCAGGGGAAGGAAGGGGCCTTGGCGGGCGGGGATGCGCTCGCCAACGGTGATAGTCGTCTTCATAGCGGCGAGTGCTGGGTAGTCGCATTTTCAAAAAGAAAAAACCCGTTTGATTTACTGAGGCATGCACTTTCCACACCGGAAAAGCGACTAGCAGTCCGACCGGTGAAATTATCCAGAAAACAATTGGCATGATCTCGTTTGGCCGTCAGCCTTCATTGATCCAACAGTTGTTGTACGTAACCAACAATTATCCCGAGGCACTAGACATAAATGGCGGCACTTCGTTCAAGGCATGGGGCGAAATACAAATTTCAGACACGGGGCGGCAACGGTGCGATAGTGCATTGTCATTATTCCACATACGGTGATATTAGAATTTCGGGGGCGGAAAAAAATTAGAAGTTCGTGGCAATACATAAAATGCTCAAGACCCAATAAATAGCATCTTAACATTTAGGCGCTTGATAGGTTGTGCTCATGACACATCGCTAACCCCCCCAAAAGCAAATTGGAAAATGAACATGAAATGAATAAGCATTATCATTAAACATGCCGATTACCCATCCCATGTGTCTCACCAGCAACTCAGTTGATGTCGTCGACAACACTCCCCTTTTGTTAGTAAATTGACTGGCACATCTACTTACAAGCCAACCACCACACACACACACACACACACGCACACGCACTCAAAACCCACCACGGCATCGGTGAGAAAGGAGGAGAGGGAGAGGAGGGGGACTGAGGAGGCATAGGAAGTGTCTAAAGGTGGAAACGACGCCGGCTGGTGTCCATGTCCGGCTTGTGCACCCATTCGTACTCGCCGTGGTGCGAGTCAAAGGTGCCGCGCTGGAGGCTCTGCAAGCGTAACGTGAAGCGCGGCCCCAACTCCTGCAGCCGCGCCTTCACCACCGTCCGTTTCTCCACCTTGGGCTTCTTTCCCTTCCCCGCGCCGCTAACGCTGCGTTCCTCGCGCTCCTCAAACACGTAGCGGTGGTGCCGGAAGAAGATGAAGTCGCGCTGGTTGTGGAAGGTGACCGCGCGGCGGCCACGGAAGGTGGGGTCTTGACAAAACAGGGATGCAAACATGCGCCCCACGCGGTGCCCCAGTCGAGTGTTGAAGTTGTTCAGGATGAGCTCCGGCTTGTGCGTGGTGGCTCGGCCGCAGTTGGGGATGTCCTCGCTGAGTTTGAGGTTGGAGAGGCGGAAGTGCGCGGTGGGACCGTCAGGGAGGTGGACCACTAGCAGCCCATTCACCTGTTCATCACATACGCACATACACAGCGGCCACTTGTCATACCAGTCTGGGCACAAGCTCGGAGGTTGAATGCGAAGGTCGTGGGCAATGCTTGTGAGAAGGGATGAGAACTCTGCAAGGTGTAGCGGGTCTGTATGAGTAGTAAGCAATGGAGTGCGAATGTAAGATGACAGGTTTGGAGTTCGTAAGGTATTGTTTCCAGCGGAGAAACTACGGGCGACTGCGGCTGCGATGGAGCGATTTGTTCGTATGTGTGTGTATGAATCCTGATGGACTAACAAATGGGTTAGTCTGAGTGTCCGTGTGGACGAAACTGGGTGGCTGTGAATGTGCGCATTTCAATTGGTCAAATTCGCTTGTGCGCGTTTGTGTATGTGTGTGTGTGGAAACAAAAGTGGATGTGTTGCAGTGGTGTGTGTAACGGGGGAGATGAGAGAACAGTGATTGCGAGAGTGTAGATGTTTGGAATGGACAGGGAAACTCGTGGATGCCTGCGTGATTGAGGGATACCAGTGATTGTATGGAAGCGTAAATCTGCGTGCAGCTGAGGACTGAGAGGGCCCGCGCTAGTGTTCACGTGTGTATGAGCAGGGAAACACTTCTGCGGGAATATGCGCATCACGTCTGCGTGAAGGTGTCAAAAGTATCAATGTGCAACTGAGGGCACTTGTGTGTATGTGTGTGTGTGTGTGTTGGCGCGCGCGTGTGTGTGTGTGTGTGAGAGAGAGAGAGAGAGAGAGAGAGAGAGAGAGAGAGAGAGAGAGAGAGAGAGAGAGAGAGAGAGAGAGAGAGAAGAGGGGGGGAGAGAGTGTAAGAATTAGGGAAAAGGGAGTTTGAAGTGGCTGCGTGTATTCATTTAGACGGTTGGGGAAGTACGCGGGTGAACTATTCATTGACAAAGCGGTAAAAGAGAGTGTCTGTGTGTGTGCGTCCGCGTGCGCGTGCGTGCGAGAGCTAGTGAGAGAGAGCGATTGTAGTGTGTTTGCATGTGCATAAGTTTGTGTGTGGGAATGCATGCGCGAGTGAATCATTCAGCGACAGGCCGCCCATGTGCGTGCACGCGTGTGGGTTTGTGAGGAGGGGGAGGAACCTTTTTTCGGTTTTCGTTGATCACCACGACGTCGCTGTAGTCGCGGTTGGAGGCATATTTGACAATCTGCTTAACCTGGTACCCGCCGCGCTTGTAATACTGAGCCATGGGGAAGGTGAGCTGCAGGAGGAGAGGGCCAGAGGTGGGCAGGGCGTCAGCGGCAGCTTTGGAGGTGGGTGGGGAGGGGGATGAAGGGGCAGATTAAGTCTTAAAACCCTATACACTCACCAGCAGCTCCGAGAGAAATTTGAACATCACTTTAGACGGCTTGTAGCAGGTGGTGAGCAGCACCTTGGGCGGGCGGTCCACGTTGAAGTGCGCTGCAGCAGGATGGGAAATTAGGTCTACAACAGGGTGTATCTAGGGATGGAAGTTAGTTAGAGAGGGACAAGGCGTGTGAAAGCGGCGCGACGACGCTCCGCCCACCTGAGAACTCATCCTGTGCCTCATCCGCAGCCACCTCCTCGTCATCCGGCTGAACCATCGTCTCATCCTTCTCGCGCGTGTTTTCTAGTGTCTAAAGCCGCGAAAAGTAGAGACCGCGTGAAACACACCGCCGGAGTCGACATCCGCTATCGACAATGTTTTACATACGCGCTGGGAGAATGCAAGAGCTGGAAGAACATGAGCGAGGGGAGTCTGCGTTGTGAAAATACGCTGTATAAGTCTGAGGTGCGAGGTACGCACCCTGGGTATCTGCTTGGCGGGCGCCTCTTCCCCCGCCTCGACCGCCTTTTCTTCCTCTTTCTGTCGCTTCTCGCGCGCCGCGCGCTTCTCTTTCTGCAAAGCGTAACCAAGACCGTCCATAAACCCACCGATACGCAGCTGCCACTTGGTAAGGCATCACGCAACGCCTAACTCGTAGCGGCGCTGGTCGCTGTGAACGAAAACATGTCACACGCCTCCCGTCGCACCTGTTTGATCTTCTTCAGTTTGGCGTACAGCTCCCCGCGCACCATCTTGTTCCCAATGCGAGACGTCATGCTACCTACAGTGGCGCCCGCGCCGGAGGGGCCCGCCTCGTCGCCGCTCCCGTCGCTGCCATCATTTCCGCCCGCCCCACGATTCGGCCGCCTTTTCGTCGCGGAACCGTCGGCGCCGCCGCCGAGGGTCGCGCCGGACACCGACTTGCGTTTCATCCCTTTCGCCATTCTCTCCACAGCCCTCAGGCTATACCCCGCTCACGCCGGCACGCAAAACCGATAGTACCTGCACAGTCCCTCTGAGTTACGGGTGTATCTATTACCCCACTGCTCGTGAAGCCTGCCTCTATGTCGTCCGGCGGCGCGAGCGCCGCTAAAACATATATACCGCTATTTTTTTTTCAGCGACATCCCAGCGACAGAAACGGTACGTCCAGCGACAAAGAGAGATACGTCTAGCGACCGCGAGCATACGTGGATTTCATAATATTATTAAACTTCGCTCTGAAACTCATAATATTATCACTTTCGGGACCCGCCCAGCGATCTGCTGATACGTCCAGCGATCACCAGCGCACCGCTGGCATCCCACTTTGCGGCATCCCATCATCGCGGCCCTGCCCGATAAGACAACGCTCAAACCGATCTCCCTAGAGGCTACTGGCTTCATTAAGGCACTGCAACTGCCACTGCTTATTTGCTTGCTGGCCTGTGGCACATGGGACCGCTAAGGCAGCACCGATCCCCGTAAACGAGTCCCGCCGTCGCTGCGGCATGATGCGACAAATTTTAAAACCCTTATTTGTATTACAGTACTCGAAAAATGGTAGGGCAGCAGGACGAAAGTACGTATGATGTTATCGTTGATATTTTTATATTTGATTCACAATGACTATTCTCTGACAATATTCGATATTATCTAAATTTATGGTCATATTGAAATTATAGAGGTTTAAATTACACTGGGGGCGAGAATAGTCGGGCGTTGCCACGACGTTACAAATTCTAACCGCTAGAGTACGCATGACACTGTTGGTAAAACACAGACATGCGTTACCCCTATATGACGCGCCGACACACATAGGTCGTCCACCTTCTGCCTTTGCGCGAGCACAGCTCACGCAACGGCATCTAGACTCTAGCAGTCTAGTAAGGTGACTGATCTCTACTAGCACACGGTGTAGCTACTATCGAAAACATTCACACGGCAACTATGGCAGACAATCTACCAGAACACCTGTACCCAACGGGGGACGACAGCGGGGACATCCGAGCGCCACCATCTGCAGCGCAGTTTGAAAACTTGTATAATCTTGTTAACCAGCTGCTCCTGAAGGTTGACGGCGACCAGACGAAACCGCCAGCCCCTACCAAGCAGCATAACATTCCGTCAGTACCTGCCGACGCAGTCTCTGAGGGTGGGAGCGTGGACGAGTACGCCACGCCTGTATCTGCTCATTCGACCAAGCCCGCGTACATCGACCCGCGCGATTGGATCGACTTACTCCCACGAGCGTTCAACGACAATTTACCGCCTGTCAACGCTTCTATACCGGGCCTGTGGACGCCTCGACACGACGAGACTGACAGGTTCCTAACCGAGGAGAAACGAATTTCCTCACGAGACGAGTATCGACACCTAGCGTGCTATGGCGTTTACTCTGCGGCCGCGGACGCGGCGCTCGAAACAGCTCTGGCAACGATTCGTTCGACAACCGCTACCGAAGCGGAACGAGCGCACGCCTGGGATATTACCGACGCGGCCGTTCGGACACACAAAACTGTCACGCAAGCCGTCGAGTCGCGACTTACCTACGTTCGACGATTCAAAGGCAAGAAGGCCCTTACCGGAGAGGAGCGAGTCGCCGAACGCCTCGTCTACTCCAGATTCTTCGACACACAGGCTGCCGACCGCAGCACCAACGGCGTCGACGGCCTCCTCGCGGCACTGGAAGACAAACGCCTCGAAGTTAGTCTCCACGCGGCCGCAAAAGCTCAAGCCGCTCAAACCTTTAAGCAGTCGACGCCCGGCAGGGGCGACGGAGGCAACCCCGACAGACCTACCGCGAGGCCGGACAAGAACCTCAAAGACAAGGAAATCAGGGACAAGGAAAAACGAGAGAAGCGCGACAAGGACAAGACTCGCCAAAACAAAAAGCCCGAGCCCGAGGCAGAGGGCTGATGGTGTGCACCGCCGCGCCGATTCCTGCAACCCAGCCTCCGACTACATGCGACATCGCGTGCGACGGAGCTGGCGCGAGTGGGAGAAAATCGGCGCGAGCGTGCAAACCCTACAGTGGATCCGGGAGGGCGTATCGATACCGTTCAAAAACAACCGCCCACCCCCACGATTCAACCAAGGAGTGTCGTTACTCGATGCTACCCCTGCCCAACTAGAATTCGTCGAACGCGAATTAGCGCGCTTTGTACAGGCCGGCGCTTGGGAACCTTCGACCTGCAGCGACTACGTCTCCAGACTATTCCTAGTCCCAAAACCGGGCGTCAACCAGTGGCGATTAATCTGCGACCTACGACCACTCAACAAGTATTGCGTGCGAAAACGACTCAAGATGGAGACCCTACTCGGGGTGAAGCACCTCACCCGCAAGGGGGACTATATGTTCAGCTTCGACCTACAAGACGGGTTCTACGCACTGGGCATCAACCCAGCGGACCGAAACTACTTCACCGTCAACGTCCGAGGCCAACTCTACAGGCTAGCCGGGCTACCTATGGGTTGGTCCCTATCCCCGTTTTATTTCTGCAAGATGACGCTCACCTTCGTAAATTTCTTGCGAAACCCGGACCCCGAAGCACCTACCCCACCGACGAACAGCAGCTCAAAGACCTACCTCAGACGAACGCGGTGGCGAGGCGCCCGAATACTACCCTACGTCGACGATTTTCTACTCTTCGCGTCTACAGAGGCGGAGGCGCTTACCTTACGCCACCGCCTGTCACAGCTGCTCGACCGGCTCGGTCTCCTCCGACACCCCACCAAGGGTTTCTGGACACCAGCGCAAGTCGGGCACCACCTGGGTATCGACATCGACACAGCGTCAGGCTACTTCTACGCGCCGGAGCAAAAACTCCACAAGATTGCACAACAGGCCAGACACCTCATCGGGAGAGCTACACGGAACGCGCGCTGGTTACCCGTAAAAGACCTGCAATCACTCGCAGGTCAGGCCCAGTACCTCTTTTTGGCAATTCCGGCGGCCAGGTTCTTCCTCCGCGAACTTCACTCCGTCGTCGGCGAGAAGTGGGGTGGCCTCGTCCGGCTCACCCCCCAGCTACGTCGCGACCTACAGTGGTGGACAGAGGTGCCCAGTCAGTCCAACGGCAAGCCCATCCACAAACCCGTGGAAACAGCATATCTACACACGGACAGCTCCGGGTATGGTTGGGGCGCGGTCCTAAACGAGCAAGTCGAGGCTCGAGGATTCTGGAGCAAGGAGGACGAACAACAACACATTACCTGGAAGGAGCTGAAGGCCGTCCGTCACGCTGTCGAGAGTTTCCTACCACAACTGGCAGGCCGCAACGTCCTCCTGCACGAGGACAACCAAGCAGTATGTCACATTCTGACTGGCCTGACCTCACGGTCGCCAGTTATGATGGACGAACTCCGACGACTATGGTGCCTACTCGATACGAACTCTATCACGATCAGGGCCCGCTACATCAGGTCAGCGGCGAACGTGTGGGCCGACAGGCTCAGTCGACATCTAGACAGCGACGACTGGCGACTAGACCCGGTACTGTTCGCAGAACTCGATGCGAGGTTCGGAACGCATTCGATCGACCGCTTCGCCTCAGCCCTCAACACCCTACTACCCCGGTACAACGCTGGCTGGAAGGACCCCACGTGCGAGGCTGTAGACGCCATACACCTCTCAGACAACGATTGGCGAAAGGAGAACAATTGGTGCAACCCACCCTGGCCCCTCCTACCCAACCTCGTCCAAAAACTTCGACAGAGCGGAGCAGCAGCTACCGTAGTCGCCCCGCGCTGGACAGGCAAGGTCTGGCACCAGGCGCTTACCGAGCTGGCTTCCGAGGAGATCATCATCGCGCCACGCCACAACTTGTTCCAACCCGGACGGCGGGCTCTACGCGGTACAACAGGCAGTCCACACTGGCCTGTGACAATATTCCGCGTTCCCTTCCGGCGTGGCTCTATCTGAGGCGAGGGGCGGTCAGTGCTACGTTAGCATTATTTACGGGAGTACACAACGCGCCAAGAATCCCTCACCCCCAGCCCGGCCGAACAGCACAGCCTAAGTACCGAGTTACCGTCACAGCCACCACCAACCCGTGGATCGAGACGATGAAACCGTACATGACCAAAATTCTCGGTTCTGACGCACTGGGCACCAAGACCTTGGCTCTCCTCGCCGCAGCATGGGCCCCTAGCACGGCAGCAACGTACGGCAGTACTATACGCCGCTACTTCGATTTCTGTACGGAGCAACGACTCGCGCCGCTAGCGGCCACACCGGCACACATGGCACGCTACGTCGCATGGCTAGGTCAACTAGGTACAATCAAGGCCTCAAGTCTCCAGCCGTACCTCTCAGCGGTCAACGGTTTCTTCAAGGACCACGGCCTCGAAGCAGTTGCTCTCGGAGATCTGGTCGCGAAAGTGAGAAAAGGCCTAGCGGCCTCTCAAGTCGCGATTGACGACACGACGGTACGGGTCCACCTGCCCGCCTATATAATCGAAAAAGCCCTACGCATGGCTCAAGCCCTACGACTCCAACTCACGGCGGCCACGTCGCGTGAATTGCTCCAGGCCAGCCCAGCACGCGAACAAGTACGTCTACTACGGGCATGCACTACGGTGGTACTACTGTACTTATTCTTCAGTAGAGGGGGCGCAGGCATAGGCTGCTTAACAGAGGACCTCGTCGCCTCCGAGGCAGACGGACTACGCTTGTACCACCGTACAAGGAAGGGACAACGCGAAGTGTCAACAGAGCGCAAACTACTATGTCACCTACCGCCTACAGTACACAGCGAGGTAGTTCAAATGTTATTGTTCTTCGACGCTATCCGACACACGCTCTCGGACGGAAAATACCCGACAGCGCGGTGGGCGATTAGCACCTCAGAACGACACGACAGATGGACAGCCAACACGCTCACGGGATGGCTCTCCGAAGTCACGATGGCACTGCAAGAACGACCCCCGGAGGGTTACAGCTGGACATCACACTCCCTCCGAAAAGGGGCTGCGACAGCCGCCTACAGCATCGGGGTTACGCTACAGAAGATCAAACACTTCGGTGGCTGGTCAACGGAGTCCAGCGTCGTCCTCGACTACATCGACCCGACCGCCCTTGCAGGACGGTCAGAGTGGTTCTTTTTCGGCTGGCTCACACCATGGGGTGGCCAACCAACGACGAACAACCCGCCCAATGGCGACAACATGGCAAACGGAGCCTCCCCCTGCTTTGTAAATGGTCATATTGAAATTATAGAGGTTTAAATTACACTGGGGGCGAGAATAGTCGGGCGTTGCCACGACGTTACAAATTCTAACCGCTAGAGTACGCATGACACTGTTGGTAAAACACAGACATGCGTTACCCCTATATGACGCGCCGACACACATAGGTCGTCCACCTTCTGCCTTTGCGCGAGCACAGCTCACGCAACCCTCCCTCCCGATTCCCTCAATTAGCGTACGTACCGGGCCCTGGGCCCCTTGCGAGCAAAAAATGTAAGAGATCAACACTTTTGGCAAACGGAGCCTCCCCCTGCTTTGTAAACTTCTAGTATCATTATTTGAATCATAATGTGAGTACTGAGTATTTTATCAGCAATCGACATAGTTTCACCGGTACCCAGGTACTGGCTTTATATACTGAGTCCGCTACATGAGCTGTACCCGTACCTGCAGACCGAGCAGAGCTCAGTACGGTACCTGTTAGCCGTATAATATTTTAGCCGTTATATTACAATTTAAATAAAACAATAAATTTGGGCAACAAAAGGGCAAGAGAGACAAGAGGATCACGGAATCCAAAGCACAGCAAAAGGAAAGAACTACCTTGTGCACAAATAAATTACGGGATGAAAAACAAAATAATAATAATAAATTGGGCATTTCAAAACTTTGTTTTACCTCCTTGGCTGCTGGTTGCCACTGCTTTATTTGTATTAAATAAGAGGATTTCAAGACTGCGTTGAACAAGATCCTCGCCGTCTTGACTCTAAGGCTACCACAAAGCAAGGAGAATGGGAGAGAAAGTAGTCAAAATAAATGAAAAAGTTCCGCGATTTATTTCTACCCTTATTATTATTCTTAAAAATCAAGTCGTGTCGCGTCTCGCGTATGCACTTTGGGTTCCTTGTGGCCCAATAGGTGGAATGTGCCGGCGAGTGTGGCTCATGGCAAGAGACTCAACCGCTGGGTTAGGACTGCCCCACTCGACTCATGGCGAATGTCTTCCATTTCGAATTGGTGTGCCCCTAACTAAAATTTTTTGAATGCCACGTACCGGTACACTCGGATCATAAATTGCCATAAAATAAAACGAGGCGGTAGACCAATAGCACACTCCGGTTTTTGGAAGCCTTGCGGCGGATCGGTAGTACGTGCGCTCCTTGCGCTGCCGGAATAATTTTCCGTGCGAGCTTAACTACTCTTTGTGCAACGCGGCTTTGCTGAGAAGTAAGCGCATCGCAAGTAAAGAAAAGAAATAAGCTATAATAAGAGAAATCACTCCATTAAAGGGAGGCACGCTCACGATTGCCTAGAGAATTGAGAGGGCAATAAAGATGGCGATATAGTCAAAACAACCAATCACGAGACATGCTAGAGAACAATGGGAGTCAAGCGACAAAAGTTGTCGTATCGTTAGCCGTGACACAATAACACGAGACATGTACTATGACTTTATGACCTGACAGAAGTGCAAGGATGTGCACGTGGGTGGCTCCCATCGATGACGTAAAAGAACCTTAGATAATTACGGTAACTAATTGGTCCACTTGGTATTATGCCACTAATACCCACGCATGTAAAGGGCAAGGTGCTAGCTAGCGGCCCAACGCGGGGTAATGGTGAAAAATACTACTATGTCAACGCGCGGATGGAGCATGTGAGAAGCGCCCGCCATGCTATTATGACAATTATTGTCCTATTATGACATTGTACATGCACTCGTTACTAATTTGATCCGCAATTTTCCATCGGAAGGACGTGCTTGCGGTTACGTCGCCACTGCTACAACTCGAGGACAATGTACAATAGACAACGCGCTACTAGTACCTCATGGTACTTACAATATGCATAATTAATTCTAACAAGCTATATGACGCTATGGTCTTGTGTGTGACGAGTACAGTCCTGCAACAGTACATTGCATGACATTGTACAGGTACTCGTTACGGATTCCAATTCGTGCTTTTCCACAGGACGGACGTATACTCGTGGGTACGTCGCTACTGCAATATTGTAATGGTGCTCATGCTACAGTACGACCAGTACCTCCCGGTACGTACAGATATGCATAATTAATCTAACTAGCAGAAGATGACGCGCCAGAACGAGCTCTTCGATGCAGAAGGAGCCGCGTCGTGAAACCCAATGCTAGGCAGGCCGTGTCTCGAGGCAGATGACGACGGTTGGACAGCACTAACGCCTGACACGTAAGCGAAGCTTGCAGGCGTAACTAGTCTGGGCTGAAACCTATTTAAGCCCAGTGCAGTAGAGGGAGGTGACATAACCTTTTAACAATTCCTTTGTTCACTTAGAACATCTACTGCCCAAGTACAGCAGTGAAACATCTTTGACCATTGCCTCTCGACAACATCATTTTGCCATCTTGCAACAACAGAACTAGACAGACTAGAACAGATTTGTGCTAGCGTTTAGCTTTCAGAGGCTAACCGCCACATGTGTCCCGAAACAGACATGCTACGTCGCCACTCTGTTAAGACCGTTACGAGAGCCAAAATGGAAGGCACAAAGATCATGCGAGACTAGGCGGGAGTCAACTAGGCATTCCTATTTCAGCCTAGTTGTGCATTGGAGGGAGGTGACATACGACATTATTTTTTATTTTTAGTTGCAACCATGTGTTATTAACTTTGAATATGAACATCTCGGCATCTGGACTTCCACTTGCAGTAACAAGCAACAACATTGATTTGTGATAGGAGTTAGCTAGCCTAGGCAAACTGCCACACTATCCACGGCGGGAGACAACCCGTGGAAGACACTGCCACGCATCATACGAGAACATGAGCGGTGATTAATTAGCGCATAAGAACAAATGTAAACGACGGCAAAATTCACACTCGAAGGACACTAATAGAAAGCTACACCTTGCGATTGAACAACGGCACAAAACTATCTTAAGATATATATAGGCTAGTTGTTAATACTCGTCATGGCGTTTTTTGGCATTGGTTGAAGTATCCCTTTAATTAATCCGCCTGTCAGCTTATACCATCTGCTGCAATCCATACACGACACAGAGCAATTGTAAAGATATGCTTATTATAAATTTATATCATATATTTTTTATACTGTAAGTAAATAGCTGGTCATAGATAAAATATTGTGCTTGATAATTTGTTTTTGAAAAAGCGATTTATACCGATGATAGTATAGCGCTTAGCGTTTAATTTGTTAATGTGGTGGAGTTTCTCCGTCAATTTCATAAACCTTTCGTACGCCAGCTCGCTTCACGCGTAATATGTTCGTCCTGAGTGCGTAGCCGATATCGCTGCTCAATTTCATAATTTCCAATTAGCGACAGAGAGCGAGATTGTGAGATCTAGTGAGATCTCATTGTCGCTGAATATTCTTGGAGCGATACAAACCGTTGGATTCCTGTCGCTGGCGGTCGCTAGTTTTACCATATCTATACGATATTCGCGAAATAATATTGCGCATGTCTTCGCGCATCGTGATAAATGAATGTAAGCAAATCGTGATATATGAATGATGCTGAGCTGGTGGAGCGACAAAATGGGTACAAAGTACGGGTACGAGTGAGCCTCGTTGATGATGTATCTACTATCTACATCGGCATCGTCGCTCGCCGCTTGACTGCTGCTTCATTTATTTGAATTAACAATTTATTTGGTGCTCTTCACTGTTTTTTCTTGTAAGATAGTTAAGAAGCGTAATTAAATACGGGAAGCACCACATACACGAAGACATATGAAAGGGGGGGGGGGGGGGGGGGGGGACAAGACGGAAAGAGTGGCAAGAGGGCCACGATTGCTGCCTCAACATCAACTAAGGATTAATCCTTATTGGAGGCCCCTTGTGCAACCCATATAATGACTTTCTTGCACACACAAAAACATACACATACATACACACACACACATACACACACACCACACACACCACACACCACACACACACACACACACACACACAACACACACCACACGCAGGCACATCACACACACACGCACACACACACACACACACACACACACACACACACACACACACACACACACACACACACACACACACACACACACACTGGCACCCACGCACATGCACACACACGCAAACACACACACACACACACACACACACACACACACACACACACACACACACACACACACACACACACGCACACACACACACACACGCACACACACACACACACACACACACACAAATACACACACACGCACGCGTATTTCACCAAATTAATTTATAGTAAGATGGCGGATGATAATGACGATAATAATCGGGTGATACCATCATCCGGCATTTGAGAGGAACATACACGATGATGTGATATGTTTACGACTGGAGACACATCCTTGACATCCGTTCTTTTGGCATGAGCACCCAAATGTACACCCCCATTGCATTACAACACGACACCGCGAGGAAAGGGTCCCGAGATCGAATTCGCGTTAACAAAAATCGGATAATACATCTTGTCAGTCTGGGGAAACCTAAGATGGGGCGAAATGTGAGAGGAGCGCACACACGATAAATGCGAAGAGAATGAAAACGATTTAGACGAACAATTTCCATTCACGTGTTGGCTTATGTCTAAGGACCTTCTTGCATATGCCATCTAGGAACTTAGTATACAAAATTTAGGCCCGCAAGGGGTCTCCTTGTCCTTCCTCTCCGAAGTTCTGGTGGGGCTTTACACCCCCCCCCCCCGCCCTAGGAGGTTCTTGGTAAGAAAAGTTGTAGATGTGGGGTTAATTGTTGGATGGGGAGGAGTAGAAATTGCACGGGGAGGTTGTTTATAAGTGGCAAAGGATTTGATGCGGTAAATGCGGAGCAAGTGTTGGGGCCATTGTACAATGTGGATGTGTAGACGGGAGATGAAACGGGTGGTGTCACGGATTGTGGTGTGGGGGAGGGTTTGTTTGGTGGATCAATTATAGGTTTGATGAGTGAAGCGATGCTCATGTGGGTGAGCGTGTGGGGTTTGCCAATGCGACTCATGACTGCAAGGGTGATAAACACCTGTGTGCCATGCCAATGTCAGCGGAGTACACTTGAAATGGGGGTTGAGTTTTTCGTCTATGATGAGGTGAGGGGTGACCTTAAGGTCATTGTCCGTGCATTAATTCCCTTCGCCTATCTTAATTTTACGAACGGAGAAGTATCGGCGGCGGGACGAAGTATGGACCACTAGGCGGGGTTCGAGTAGTCTAATAAAGTTAGGTTTGTGTGATTGGGGTCTAAGTTGCGCGGACAGAACGTGTCTCACGGCAGGACTGCGGGGCTACGATTTAGGGAAGAATGTATGGTGGAGGCCTTCTTATGCATCCACTCTTCTAGTGGACATTTGGTCGTGATCGGTTCATGGTGTGGCAAGTAAATGGAGAGGTTCGTAGACGGTATCCATTGTGAATGCTTTAATGGGTTTATTGTCGAAGTCGGCGGTGATGATCTCCCAACGTCCCTCGCGCGTTTGCATTAGCTGTGTGAGTAGGAGATGTAATTCGCCATTGTGGCGGTCCTACCGGAGACCAAATATTGAGGGGAAGTTTACGGCTATCTGGCCATTGCCAATAAACTGCAATACGCACATTGGGTATTTGAGATTTTTGTTCAATGAAGAGGCGGGTGTTGTGAACGCCCCAAATAATCCCATTGTGTCCGTGAGTTGTGTGGATGTGAGGGAGTTGTGTCGTCCGTGGAAGGTTAAGTTTTCGCCATTCCGTTGGACTAAGGTTAATAGGGATAGATTTGATACATATACTACTTGATGTACATCCTTGCCACCCGTTCCAATCGTGCTTTTGGCATGTGCACCCTAAGTTTGGGCGCTCAAAGCAGAAGCACACTTTCATTATACAACAATGATGCAATCACCGTTATTACTGTAACGGGATTGTACTTGCCACACTCGTACCCCCCCTCTAATCACTTAGGCACACAATTACTGAGGTCAGACTCAACCCAACCTTGGGATGAGTCTATCCTCCTATAATACTTCAAGACTATTGAATTCGCATGTGTATTCGTTACTACTTGCTAAATGCCGTACTTTCCATCAATAAGGAAGTCCCATCACACCCGCAGCTGCACTCTACTAGCTAATGCAATTTGCTTGCGTTTACACGCAGTGACATTTGACCAAGTGTCATGACATGCCGACTCATCCTCACCCGAGGCAACAACATTCCGCCGCATGGTCACTCCCTCGGGTGGGAAGCAAACACTCCACACGTACGGAGAAGTAATATAAGGGAGACCGGTCATACTAACCCCTACCATGCACTTAATCATTGGGGGCCTTGACACAAAAGTGAGCAACCAATATAGGTTAGTTAACATGTTGTACTTCAATTTCAATTTATCACTTCGCATGCGACATAGCGAAAGGACGCGTGACGCTTCAAGGTTGGAGGCGAGCTAAGCTGAACCTACTACGCACTCCGAGTTTGGCGTAGTGGAGGGCGGTGACAAATAAAATATTTCATCACATTTCGATCATTTGCCTGAAACAACACCTCTACAATTTTTACGCTCTTGCTCGTCCTTTTGCAATACCCCCATAATTAATTGTGATGCAGTCGGTTTGGCCGCAAACTGCCATATACATTTAGCCAATAATTCATATGTTCTTTGTGTCAATCTATAACTATGAACGTGGAGAGCAAGGCGCAAAAACATGAGATCGCAGCATGCTCGGAGCTTCAATAATACCGATACACATAAAGTTGGACTGCGATAATAAATCCCTTTGCACCTCCACGGAAGCCATCAAAGTCTTTGGTCCCAAGTCCCGTCTGCCGACCACGACTATGATTAGGATACCCTATCTTAGTGATGGAAAAAAAAATACCCACCAAGAGACTACACAGACGCATGAGGATACATTGCTCGGCGACAACACTAATATCCCGTAATCAAGAATCCGCCATACCATGAAGTCGGTGCCAGCGAAAGAGCCTCGTACCTCAATTGCCCTACTGGACGCCTTCAACGAATGTCCTTCCTTGTTCTTTGCTCCGTAGAGCATCCCGTGGTTGCGCAGTGCATCTCTAGTGAGCTCAATAGAAAAACTAATGTCATCATTCATATCGGTCTACCGATATAAGTATGACATTCCATCCCGTCCCATTCGCGAACACAACTTTCAAAATTGTAAATTCCCATGTTCGATTACAAGGTCACTTGGCTTTCAACCGTCAACATACTACATAAATACCCGTATGTATTATCACATACGCAATGGACATGAGACGCACTGAAGCCTATTGCATAGAGTCTGTTGCATGCCAACAACCGCCACTTCGTTGGTAAACCACTTTTATCTGCTAATGCATTTGCAATCATGCATGCGCATCTTGTCCTACTACTAGGCTAGCTCATGCAATCACATGGCCATGCTCCGATGATAGGTTATGGGCCCTCATAGCTCACAAGTGTCACGAACCCCGATGTGCACACACGCTTTGTGCTCTAGCCACTTACCCTGACAATAGCGGCACAAACCCTAACGACATGGCCAACAACGCGTCGCCGCCCGATTGGGAGCGCAGTCCCACTCCTAGTGCCTTGGGAGAATGGGTGGTACCGTACGTGTACCACAAACACGTGTGGTACTGACGGAAATTTTGATTTACTACAAATTTATTAGACATCGCGCTTGATATATCAAGGACGTGCTCCAAGTCGTGTGAACTGCACTAAAAGTCGACCACCTTAATTGTTGTGCACATGTCCGACATGCAACGACCAAAGTAAGCTCAAACTCCACTTTAGATTCGCCAACGTTCGCTATCGGTAGCCAAAAGGGTTTAGGTTTTACATGTCGTCGGAGAAGGCATGTGGTTGATAGAGCAAGGCGCGATGGCGGCGGGTAGCGACACCCCTGAAGGTATAGACCTCATTTTCTCCGTAGGTAACGAGTGAATGCTCGACTCGCAACGACGAAACCTCGCAAACCTTAAGCAATAGCTTCGCAGCACCCACAGTCAGTAACGATAAGGGATTTAACGGTATTGGCGGACCGGGAGGATCGAGGTTGCGGAGAACATGGCGAGATGGCGGTGGGTTTTCTCTTTTCGGTAGTTCTTGATTTGCGCTGCCAACTTCATGCTACCTAGCAACATAAAAAGCATGGACGAATAATACATTAAACTATGATTCCGAAACACCAACATTCAATGCATGTTTCTATTTTCCGAGTGTGAGTGGTAGGCGAGGTGGCGGCGGGTAGGGCACGCCAACGAAGTAGGGCGCGAAAGCAATGCGGTCTAGCTTGTTAGAATAGCTAAACATATTCAAATTGCTCTGCCAAAGTCAGGGTGTCTGCCCAACTTGCCGCGCACATAGAACCAAAAGTCACTGCATAACCCCCAACGCGAATGCTAAACATTTTTCGGGGTTAGTTTTAGACGTGAGTGATTGGGGAGGGTTGGGAGTCCCGATAAAAGGGCTTCGTGCCTTCGTGGTAGCGGGCAGCGATCCATGCGGACGTGATACGATCCCGACGTCGCACGAAACACCTCACACGGTTAACAAATCAGACCCGACCGCCTCCCACACCACCCCTGTCGTATTGACATGCTATTAGCGCCTCGTGTCAGGTCATAACACTTGTACTTGCCTCCTACCCCAATTCGACGCGCAGCTGGCGAGAGCGGTTGGTGCGATGGATGCATGGTGGTAGAATCGCAGCCATTTTGGACACATGCCTCCAAATTCAGAGTTGATTTCGAAAATAAGCAGTTCTATGGGAAAAACGGCGTATCATAGAGCACTTCCTGTAGGAATTTGACTTTTTAACAACTACTGTGGACGCGCTGAAAATGCCCTCTGTCCGTGGTACACGTACCAAAAAAGTGGTACGTGAACCAACCATTCTCCCACGGCACTAGCAAAACCTTCGGACCAGCTCCAACATCTCCCGGACCTCATAAGCAGTATGCCCGATCTGAGCTTCCGCCTTCTTGCAAACGAGATCATAGCCGAAACGAAGAAGCCGGAAGCCCGAGATCAGGGCACGTTAACATTCTCATGACAAGAGCCTCGGCAAGTCTACTCCTGTATTCGCGAACACATAAGATTTTCGCAATTATCGTCGGCGTTTCACAAATTGCTTGCGCGCTCTCAACCCTATCTACCTGCGCTTCCTTCAGGGGTATGAGGTTTTCCCGCAGACGTAGGCAAAGAACGCCCAATGTCTGGACTGGTCGCCGGCGATTCGGAGACAAATAATGCGAGCAGCACATGTTGTGTATATGAAATATGTACATTGCTTGCGTGCCACATTAAAAAACCATTGTCATTATCAAAAAATAGAAGACGTACATACATACACGGACAAACATAAAACGATCTCAGAACGGGATTGGCCCAGCTTGGCATCCGCCACTAACGCAACCTCGCACTAGTTACATTACCGAGGCTACTTGACAGCAAGAGGGTAAGTGCGTGAGCGGGTGTGTGGGTCAGCATTCAAGTGTATATACGCAGCCCATTCATTACATGACGCAGCGCGTCCTGACCCCACACCAGCAGCACTCCCTCCTTCAGCGTCCAACACACACCCATCCTATTCCACCTGGGCTCCGTGCAACCTGTAAAGAGCGCCCCGTAAAGAGATCCTAAGCGACGGGCATCACGCCAGCCGCCGCTTTCGCCTGCTCCCGAGCGTCAGCTAGAGCCCGCAAGGCGTCACCCATGTCGCAGTTGCACCCGCCGACGTGTGCGAAGGAGGCCACCAACACACCCCGCGCGGAGGTCAGCATGTGCTCCCAGGTTCGGCACGCGAGCCCATTGGGTCCACTGCCGTCAGAGGTCTCCCCCTCCAGTCCGTCCATATCTATTAGCAACAACTCCACTCTACAGAAACAAGGTTGCAAAAACGTGCCGGCGCTCATCTACTGCATTAAATACCACCCTCACCCCCCCACGACAGTTCACATATACACGCTTACACACACACATAGACGCATATAAACACACATAAACACACACACTCGCACCCACACACACATACACACACACACACACGCATATACACACACGCACACTCGTACACCAATATCTATACGAAGAATTTCTGGTAATGATTAGGGACACGCGGGAAGAGAAGGGAGAAATGGTGCTCTTCAAATGAAACGCCCACCGACATAATCGTGAACCCCTCTCCATATGCCATGTTATTGGGTGGTGATACAAATGGCGAAGAGGAGAAACGCTGGAGAAAGGAGGGGGAGCTGGTGATGGATATGGGAAGGGTAGGGACGGAGGAGTGAGGGGGTTGGGAAACGCAGAGCATTGAATGGGGTAGACGTGGGCATGGGGAGGGAGGACCGGGGAAGAGAGTGTGGTTATGGAAGTGGAGTCAGAGGAGGGCGCACCTGCTCTTGAACTCGGTGCCGCTGCCTTGAAAGAGCGCCTCCATCCCCACCTCCCCCGTCACCATCACCCGTCCACCGCTGTTCACCGCCCGCATGAACAGCGCGTTGGTGACCGCCGCATCAACCCCCTTCAGCGGCACCCCCACCACGCGGAACGCAACAAGGGCTGTTCACCACCATTCAAACGCAAGACCAAACCAATCAGCGCGTAAAACGGTGAAAGGACAACAAGCGGGGCGAAATGGGGGTGCAAAGTGGGATCCACATGGTGACACTAGCGTATTGCAACCTTTTACAAGTAATGAGATAATATGTAAGGTCACTGTAATTCATCTATGCCAGACAATCGGTTACCTTAAAATACATAATGTAGTCGAATGTAAATGTGTTGCTATTTAATGTAGTTCAATGTAATGCAAGGTACTGTAGATGCAGTGCAATGGAATGACATACGATATAATACGATACAATGTGCCGCAATGCAGTGCAGAGCTTCGTGGCGGAATGTTCTGTAAATGTGGTGTTATTCAGTGTCACGTCCTGTTAAGCCATGTCATGATGCACACACAGTGCAAGGGAAGATTTCTTTCACTAGGATAAACAACATCTAAAAGTCGTTGGAAAACAAATCGTAGGAATAGAAAAAAGCATTTAAGGTAAACACAAAGGTAGAGTAGGAGGATGGTTTCCTGCAGGCACATAACCACGCTCGCCGTTTGCACTCTCAGTTTTTGTTGCCAGTAGGTCTTACCATCAGAGCAGAGTGCGTGGACAACCTCGAAGCGTTCGTGCCCGTCCACGAGCTCCTTCAGCTCCTCTGCCGCCGGCACCATTGCGCGTTGGGCGGACGGTTGGGCGGGCAGCGCAGGGATAGGCTCAGGGGAGGCCAACATGCCGAGCAAGGTGGCCTTCAGTGCGTCCAGCTGCGATGGGTCCGATCCAATGATGACCATCTGCAACGCGGGTGGCCCCTGCGAAACGCGTTACTCCTCAGCGAATCACCGTCTTTGATCACAGAATGGCCACATACCCACCGCTTCAGACATACGCAACCGTCAATCGTTGCTAGCTCTATCGTTCACTGTATTCATATGCATCCCCTGAACTCCCCCGCCTCCCTGTAAACACACTCCAGAAATCTTGCCTTGCAATTTTGAATAGATGAGTGACACATCATCATGCGTTCGCTGCCACGTTTATTTTTGAGGCATTGCGGGCCCCTTTGTTGAGTGTCTTACCTCCCACGGCCCCGCCACCACCGTCTCGAAGCGATGTAGCCCATGGAAGTGGAAAAGAGCGCGGTGGTGCCGCCGCTCCGACACCCAGAGCACCCCTTTTGCACGGAACACGCCTGCCAGGTTTGCACACATGATGTCACAAAATCAGCTCACCCCTGCTCCCCGTAATTCGTGTCGTTCCACTTCAGCAGTACCCCCCCTTTCCTCACTCACTCACTCACACACACACACACACACACACACACGCACAAACACACACACACAAACACGCACACACACACACACACACACACACACACACACACACACACACACACACACACACACACACACACACACACACACACACACATGAGGTCACTCACCTTTAGCCGCCATTAGGTGATTTACAACGAAGTCCTGAAGGCTGCGTAGAGAGATCAACTTTGGTTCGCTGATAGCGACCGATACGATATCGCCCGGGGAATGGTGGTGGGGAGTGTGGCTATGATGCGCATGTGCGCTGTCGTCGTCGTGCTTTCCTTCGCGTCCACCGACCTCGTCCCTACTCTGCTCCTGCGCCAAACGGGCCCTCTTCCGCGGAACAGCGTCGCTGCCGCCCGACGCCCCCCCTACAAACGTAGAAACGCAAGCCATCGCTCCTAAGCAACAGGAACTGCTACCAAACCGCGTTGCTGTGTTGTCCGCAAAAAATGAAAAGCCTGAAGAAGATTAACCAATATACACACACGCTGCACATGTATCATGCACATAAATATAATAAAATCAATCGCAATACAGCATTAATAAGCGTGATGCCGTGCAAGACGGTGGCGCAGCTGCTACTGCCTTTTCTTTATTCTCCTTTGTTGCTGCTGGATTCCACTGCTTTCTTTGATATAATAAATGACATTGAATCGCAATACAGCAAATCATATCGCTGGGAACGATAGATACGCTGAGAACACCGAGCTGAAAATGCGTCGAGACCCGAAAAGGGAGGGGATGGCACCCTGGAGCAAGCCACGGTTCCATTTCCATGCCACAATTTTGGGGTGACTGGGAGCACATAATATGTTTCCAGCGATCCCTTTCGAAGTTGCTGGCAGGCACTCATTCCCGGCATCGTGAGTCCAGAGCTGGAATGTAGGGTTGGGAGATATGAGATGCAAGAGGGGTTAAATTTAGTAGATATTTGAATTAGCAGCTCATTGCTGGAAATGGGCCATTACTTTACAACAGTCTGAAACTAAAACATATGATGGAAAATACCAAAATTTAGGCAAACAAGCGCGCGTGATGAGAGCGAGGGTTGCACTGCCATGAAGACGGGCGACCGGCGACCATGCGGGTGTAGGTAGCTCAAACTGAGCGGGCATTATACATGAGCAGTGCATGCGGCAGTTAGCCTTACCGCCGACCTTCCATTCCCGCTGAAAGGACGGCACCTTGTCGTGTGACAGAAACCCGAGTTCCCCCTGGAGCGCGGTCACAAACAGGCAGTCGTTATCGCTTTTGAATTTGGGTAAACATTTGCCCCAAAAGGAGCGTCGTTGCCACTGATGTTGTCGCAATGGCGGCACCGCACATGTTATAGCAATAAGTTGTAGGCTAAGGAATATCGAGGAAAGGGGTGACACAAATTGCACACTCTCGTCAGCGCTAGATGCTGATGTCATGTAAAAGCTGCTGTTCACGATAACGAGCAAGAGCAATTCGATACACACTTCCATTCACTGTGGTAACCAAAAATGAATTGAAAGAATACAGTGTCCGCCGTTTCAAAAAAACAACATCACAGTTAAATATGAATACATAAATTACTGACTAGAAAACACACACTAGAGGAATGTGTTGCGCGGAGGATGGAATATATGTCGATTGATCAACCATCATCATCCATCTGTCGGAACAAGTGGATTTCTTCGCTCATCCCACTTCAGCGCAGACGAGATGCGAATAGTCGAACCAAAGATATGATGCGGCGACATTGCAATAAAACGTGGAAGCCATCCATTGCGTAATATGATATTCTTGCGACGGATAATAGCAACTCTGGTGCAGCTGCCAAAGAATGCTGACAGAGGTCCGCCAACTGAACTTGCAATCAAGAGCAAACGAGATATGGATAATATAGCAAAAATATTTATTTTGATAATTGAGAATGATGGGGCAGTGCAGTTGCTGACACAAGCACGTAGAGAAACGAAGGGAAGGGGTAGCAGACGATACATATGATTGACGAAGGCGATGTGTGTCGAAACAAATTGTACCCAATACCGTCGTTATCATTTCATGCTTTTTAGGGGGGGGGGGGAGCGGAGGAGGTACCTCTGTGGTGGTGGTAGCCCCCGCCGGCGCCACCTGCGCGACGTCCATGACCGCCTCCAATGGAAGCTGCCCGAAACGGGTTCGCACCATGCGAATGTGCGGCGCCAGCGCGGCGATGCGATCCTCCAGGTCACTCATCGCGCGCAGCCCCACCAGGTCCGCCTTGTTAATGACGATAAGATCTGCGGCCGCCAATTGAGCCAGGCCCGTGGGCTGCGCTAGTGCCACGTGCGCCGCCTCTGCGTCCACAACAGTTGCAACCGCGTCCAAGTGAAACCTGCCCAACACGGACGCCGTCACATTCACTCACGGCTTAATCACCTCCAGACTCCCACAATCCCCACGCTCTGGCTAGAACTGTCCAACTGTGAGCAGTATTGCACCGCTGATGTGGTATAAACAGGAAGCGACGTGCTGCAAAACCATTCAAATTCAGATCAATACACATTCATCTGCCGCAATGATTGCTTTTCGTCAATGTGCAGTTGTGCAACACCACAGATAATGGTTGGAATGGTAGGGGGTGGTGGTAGGTGGTCGTGGCGGGTAGGAGTGCAGGGTAAATTTATCGTTAGGGAGCAGCCTGTGGTTCACTCACCCGTGCTGCAGCAGCGTCACAGCCATCGGCGTTGGGTCCGCTGCCCCTGACGTCTCCAGCACCTGTTGCCACGCCCCAGTGCGGCTGTCAGCTACGACTAGGCACGACTGTGGTGAGGCGCGGTGGGAAGAGGGGGCCAGAGCTGGGAAGCGCACCAGGTAGTCAAACTGCATGTTGTGCTCGGTTAGTTGCCTCAGTGACGCCGCCAAATCCTCATTCAGCTCGCAACACGCGCAGCCGCCACTCAACGCAGTGGTTGGGACGCCAACTGCTGCATTTTGCTGCACGCAACCCGAGCCATCGCTCAAACCAAGCACAACAGGTGAAGCGGGAAAAAACAAAAACAGTGACAAAAAATTGCGTCCACCTGGCCTGTGTTCATAAGCTGACTGTCGACGTCCAACTCTCCGACCTCGTTCACCAGCACCGCCAGACGCAGGTTGCCCCTGTACTGTGGCAGCCATGTTTTAAGCGCCAGGAGAAAACGTGCGCCTACAGATCGCGGGGGGGCTCGAGAGGTGACCGTGAAGCGTACTTGGTGCGCAGGATGTGGTTCACCACGGTCGTCTTTCCGCTGCCGAGGAAGCCGGTCAGGATGAGCGCCGGCACGGCTGCGCGAGAAGAGCACACGCGCGTGGACGTCGCGTCAGAAGCAACTCACTTGCGACAGGATGGAACGCATGACGTTATAACAAGCGCTGTGATCGTGAGAAGCACGCTGGGGCGGCTCGACGGAGGACTCACGGCCGCGGGACTGGAAGGCTTCCCTCAGAAGGCGCTCTTCATGGCGCCGAGACAGGTTGACCTGATCGGCGACCGCAGGGCGGGCCATCTCCCTTCCACCTTCCCAACCACCCAACCCCTTGCTCACTGGCCGTTCAGCGTACGACTCGTACAGTACCCTACCTCACCTAATCCCTGTCTCGCCAGCCCTTCCAGTCTGGCTGTAAGGATTACGTGTGCAGCTTCCGAACAGCGTCGCTCAGCAGAAACTGATCGGCAGCTGTTGATTATTTGTTGTGAATAATATGCGCTCGGCAAGCGCGTGTGCGTCGTCGGCTCGTCGCCGAGTCGTTATAGTGTTTTTACAAATAATAAAAAAAGGCAGTTGAAACCACAAGCTCAAACAAGGAGTAATTATAATTAGGAGCCCAAAACCCCGTCGCCAAGTACGTGTAAGCTTTTTTACCTTCTCTCCAAAGTCGTCGATGATTTCCTGCCTTGATCCTTAGTCGTCGATCATATCGGCGCTGGATGACAAGCAGCAGTGCTAAAGCAGCAGCTCATGGTCGATCGCGCGCGAAAACGAATAACACGTACCGCAGGCCACCCGTACCTGTACTTCAATAACTTAGCAGCGACCGGGAGTTTGACTATGCCAAAGATGACAGCTTGCTTACATTTTAGATAAACATGCAATTAAACAGATGAGGTGTTATTTCTATTGAGCGCTTGATTAGGGAGGGGTGGGAGGGTTGCGCAAGCCGATTGGGCGAGCGCAAAGGCAGACGAAGGTGGCTGCTACCAGCTAGAGGAGCTGCTTTAGAGGTAAAACATGTGGGCGTCCGCCGCTGACAATTTACTGCGCTTGTGACGCTTTGTCTCCGCGCGTTGCCTTCGGCGGACTCAACATGGTACGTTAACTAACCGTTAAACCCCATTATTTTACCAATACAAGAATTTTGCGACACGGAGTCAGATTATGCCATTTAATACCGGCCGAAGGTCGGCGTAGGCTACTGAACCGGGGGTGTGGCGACAAGCCAGCCAAAGAACAACCAAGGAAATGGTGTTTCGCAGCGAAAAAACTTTCGCTCATGGTAGGGTAGATGTACTTGCCAGTGACGACGTTGTTGGTTTTCGACCAACCATCCATATTGCGAATCTGGGTGATGGGTGCGCCGATGCATGCGGCGGTGGACGCCGCGCCCTTCCGTAGGCTATGCTATGTTCATTTGAATTGCGGGGGGGGGGGGGGAGGGGGGACGACGCGCCAATTGAGGTGCACGCCTCTCTAATTCATACGGTGATGGTCCCTGCAATCCACGTGTGACGGCCCAAAAGGTTGCGGGCTCGGGTCCAATGTCGAGTTGGTTGTAGTGACTAGTGCGTCCAGCGGTAAACGCCTCAAGGAGGTCCGCTAGTAGCGGTATTGCAACAATCGGGAGTTGTAGTACCGGTTTGTCGGCCGCGGTTCTACGTTGATTTCCCTTTGCCTTTCGTGCGAATAACAATATGTTACCGCTAGTCTTGTCGACGACCGCGATGTCGTCCATGTGGCAGCGTACTCCGGTTTCCGCGCGGCAAAAATATCAGTAGTTAGTGTAGACTGCGAGAATCGCGCGGAAGGTCTTGATGCGTACGAGGGTGTACGGCTGCAATGTTAGCAAGGGGTGATGTGAGTGGGCGAATTGTAGCATATGTTGTACAATGGGAGCTGGGAATGGTACGCGAATGTCGGTGTCGGTGATGGGCCGTTGTTGCATGGCGAGTCCTCGAAGCGCGTCCGTTAGAAGTGGCCCAAGCGCCACTGACTCCTTAAGGTAGTCGCGAAGAATTTGTTGATCGTTGAGAAGTAGGGTTGGAGGCTGCTAGCCGCAACGGTTCCAGCTCGGGCGAGCCATGTTGTAAAGCGAAGCATATCGGCCGCGGTAGCCTATAGCGGGGTTATGCCCTCTTCGTCGCAAGAAACCATGAAACGGCGCATTCCGGTAGGTAGGTAGTAGGGTTGTAGGTGGTGGGGGCGATGAATCCGGTAAGGAGGTTGAGTGCGAGATCGCCCATGTCGTCAGTCCCGACGAGTGCGCATACGTGGTTGCGCATCGAGGCGTGCCGAGGTGCGTGGACCAAAGGTTCGATGAGTCTGTACTTCACTAGTGCGACGGGGTGGTCGTTGTCCGCAGATGTTTGGACGTGTCTAGATATGGGAACGGACGTCCCGGCGGTCGGGTTTTAGGTCAAGATTTCCGCGTGATCGGTAGAGCCATGCCGGTGTGGTACGTAGAAGGCCGTGACGCTCCAGCCGGGCAGTCCTACGCCCTAGTACGCTCCGCGCTTGCCCGGAGAGAATCAACCATGGGAGGGGGGTACAAGATTTGCTCGTCGGATAGCTCGCTCAGTAGTTGATACCATTGTTTGGCGTGCCATTATGGCGCGATGACTGTCACTTCGGCGCGAGATTGGAGTAATTTTCGGACGAGGTCGGAAAGGAACGTCCAATGTGGGTTGCATTAGTTGGTCTCCGAGGTCCATAGTCTATCACGTAAATGGAGGCAGTCCACGGCTTCGGAGGTTGGGTCTCGCAAGAGGGCATTGTAGCTTGGCAGTTACGTGTTGCCTTGCGTGGCAAATCTATCAATGGATTGGGGGCCTCACAGTGAGTCCAAGTAAGTGAATATGCGGGAGCTACCATTCGTTCTTGTCTTTTTCGCGGTTGAGTCTGTCGGCCCAGAGGTTGGCCGCGGATCGAGTATAGCGCGCGCGAATGCTTACGTTGTTGGTGTCGATGAGTTCCTAGAGTTGCCGAAGATCGTCAATCATGGCTTGCGACCGGGACGTACGGTGATTGAGCACAGCCACCACTGTTGGATTGTCCTCTAGAAGTACTTTTCGTCCGCGCAGTAGCGAGAGGAGCGAAAGGACAACGAATCGCACGGCCTTCGATTCTTTCCAAGTGATGTGTTGTTGTTGATCTGCCTCGAACCAGAAACCCCGTGCTTCCACTTGCTCGTTCAGCACTGTCCCTTAGCCGTAACATGAGCTATCGCCATGCAAATAGGCGGTCCGCCGGATTGGGGAGAAGATGGAGCGGCCGTTGTTGGCGGAGGGCACTTGCGTCCACCAGTGGAGGTTTCGTTTCAGCCGATAGGTGAGCTTCACGAGTCCTCCCCATCATGTTCGAGTAGCGAGGACGTCGTTCAGTTCGTGGATGTAGAAGCTAGCCGCCGGGATGGCGACGTAGAAGTACTGCGCTCTTCCGGCGAATACTTCGAGTTGTCGAAAAAGTAGCCAACGGGCGTCTCGTGCAGAGCATTGCAGTGGGCTCCATGAGAGGGAAGCAATGGCGTTTAGTTTCGAAGCATGGGCTCGGAAGGTAGGGGTTGTAGTGTCGATGTGGAAACCGAGGTGCTCGCAGATTTGTGTAGGCTCCCGGTGGTCTTTCTTGGAGTTGCGTCCTAGCCCGAAGCGGTCGATTAGGGACGCGACGCGGTCGAGGAGCTTTAGAGTTGCGTCTTAGCGGCGGCGGCCCCGGAGGGAGGTGCGCTCGCAGGCCCGTCGGCACCTACCTCTACCTCCACGAGGTGGTCGCTAGTTCCCTTGTACCCGTACGATGCTTGGCACGGTGGGGGGGGGGTAAACGAGGTTACGCCAATTGCGATCCGCGGGATTAGCAGCTGTCGGGAAGCCATAGACGGAGGGTTTTGGAAAATCATAATATATGTACACCAACGCTTAGATCTCCCGCTCGCCCCGTCCGATATGGGTTTTCGCGATTGAACACTCCCAACTACTCTCCCGACAAGGGGACGGGGGCGATGTCTATGACACATTTTTTGGCGAAAGGGGGTACGGACGGATCAACGGTCGGACGCGGATGTTAAAGATGGCGGCGGACAGAAGGGAAGCAACGCCATGGCAATGCGCTCGCTAGCAATCGTCAAGCCTTGTGAGTTTCGAGTCTCCCCTAGGGGCGAGGCTAGAAGCTACGTAAGACGGAGGAGGGTCGCAGCCGGAGGAGCGACATTGTCTGGCGGCGGAGGTCAACATGATCGACCGCCGCTAGAAAAACCCGATACGGAGGGTTTTCGGATAAATAATTTCCGCACCCATCATCTGTTAGGGAGTGGCGACTCGATCAACAAGTTCGACCAACCTCTCCCCCGGTAGGTGCCAAGTTATCGACATGCTGCCTCAAGCATGGTGCCTAGGGTTATTGCAACGGCACTATGCTTATAAAGGCGTCGCCCTAACAGCGCCAACCAATGGGGGAGGGCACGGGCGGCTTTCGCACGATCATATCTATGTTGGAAACAAACGGAGGACCAGGGACATGACAAAATATGGCGCGGAGGCAAGAGCGAGCTATGGGCTTTCTCTCTCCCTAGCCCCCGGAGGGGTAAGGAAGTCGAGGCTGGGAGGCGAGCCGCGACGGGAGGAGCAACGATATATCGGACGGGGGAGCGCGTGGATTGAGACGGGACCGTCGACAACCTGTGCGAGGGGGTTTTTCGCATGCCTTCCCCCCGAGCTTCGGCACGACCGGAGTCACATAGGAGCAAAGGTCAAGTAGGCCCGTCGCGCCCAGCGTCAGCTAACCACCTTGGCTAGTCAACGCCCTCACAAAAGGTGGAGCACGCTACGCATCCTCGAGACTATAGCGATGATTTTTTCTTCAAAACTAGTGTACAGTTACTGTTTACTAGCATGAATTTGACAGCCTTGTTATTGCCATTGGAGAGGTTGGGATCAGTGGATTCATGGCGCATATCCTACGATGAAAAAGGCACTCAAGAAGGCTTGATCACAGGGGCGCCGGAAGACAGCAGCCGTTAACTCGGTGATCGTTGTAAACAATTTTTAATTTTCAATTTTTACATGTAAAGGTACGGGTGGTTAGAATTTGGTAAGGGCTATCTAGGGTACATGTTAGGATTTCATTTCAGGGCTGAAAATGATGCTACCCCGGCATCGGACCTACCACAAGCGATAAATAAAGCCATCGGACGACCCATCTTAGCGTTAGACCATCTTGTTGCTCACCCACTGCAGCGGACCGTGTGGGCGTCGCTGGAAGCCCTGATGCACTGCCGCGTGGAGAAGAAGTGGCACATTTTCCCTGATATTTCGCCTTCGTGACGATCAGGAACACGGGGTGGGCGTTATGCGGGCTCCGCCGGGCAGCGGGTCGCGCTGGCAGCCGCTGTTTTTACTTTGTTGCGCGGCGCTGTTGCTCGGCGGGGCAGGGATGCTGCAGTGGCGCGCCGCGCTTCTCCGTGATCTAGAACTGATCCGCCGTAGCGGTAAACACTTCGAACAAATGTATCGCGATTCTGAGGCGGACTCGGCGGAGTGGAAGGCAAAGTATCAGCGCGTGAAGGGGCAGCTCGAACAGGTACAACTTCACCTATCGGCCGTAGCGCATTGTCGCCCTATCAGAACATCCCACTGCGTGGCGCAGTCCCCCTGCCACAAGTCTGGCCGAGGATGTTTAACATTCTAGAGCTGAACGACTGCCGGGCTTGCTTGCTGACGTAGAATACGCTGAAGCTGCGAGAGCTGGAAACCGCGAATCTCGAGGCGTCGCGGGCAGCGCGGCAGGGGCGCACTGAGGTCGCGCAGTTTCGAGAGCGGGCGGAGAAGGAGGCGTCAGCGGCAGCGCAGCTGCGTAGCGGCGCGAAGGAAGAAGTGGAGGCAAAGCTGCAAGCGGTGGCTCGAGCTGATGCTTGTGATGCTCGGCTGGGGGAGGCTCTGGCCGCCTCCGAGGTGCCGCCGGTCAACAGCTTTCTATTGATGTTCCCGTTTTTCGGTGCTTAAATGAAATAGACTAAATGAATTAAGTTTATGTATTCTTTGCATTATAACCAAATGCATGCAGAACTGCCAGTCTAGCAAGACGCAAGCGGAGCAGCAGCGCTCTGAGGCCCAGTCCAGCCTCAACGAATGCCAAGCAGAGCTGAAGCAGGTGCAGGTGAGAAGAGGTTGGTCTGGGTGCACAACGGCAGCGCTTTATTATGCTGAGCTAATTCGTCACCACTGCTACATGTACAATAGGAGCTGCTTGGGCAGGTGGAGAGTCAGCTGGCGACCGTCTCGGATGCGAAGGTGAATCTGGATAAAGAGCTGGATGCATTGCGTGGTGGCAGCACCAACCACACTTCCGTCAAACGACAGCGAGGGACTGTCAGCAGACTGCGACAAAAGGTTAACCCCCCATTCATCAACAACCTCCTTGTCAGTGGTGCATATCCATCAATACCTTACATTATGCGTAGGCCCGCTGTTGGCCCACCCACGCTGACACAGCGCTCATCGTTCAATAGGTCGTGCCTCTTGAGGACGATAACCTCGCGGCGGGGGTCATCGCTGCACAGCACCAAGCGCGCGCCGAATCTAAATCAGATGCCTAATGCGAGTATTCCCTTTAGTATATCCTTGGCACCGGGAACTGAGCCGGAGTACGAGGCAGCTGTTGCGTCCTAGTAACAATAAATAGCCTATTTCTCCTATTACATGTGTTGATGCTCTGCCTGCATGACACATCATACAGATTGGATCCGCGCATACACGGCCTGGCCTGCAGAAACCTCTCCCATCCCTTTCGGCACGATCGTATCGAGTGCACACCTTCCTATCGAACTCTTCACGACCACATCTATGAAGGCGATAATACAACGGAAGTGCTGGGGAAAGGATGGCGCAGAGCTGCACACACAAATATGGCCCAATAAAGGATAGGAAGACTATATATTACATTGTAGAGGCTGTATATTGAGGCTGCATGCATAAAGCAGCTGAGTATGCTGGCACGCCCATCAGTGCCCCCTCAACAGGGGCATCTACTCTCCCCCAGGCGTCGCTCAAAACGCTCCGCGTGAAAACTTTCCGTACTTTTCGGACATCCTGCCCGCTAGGCTGCAGAGCGGCGATGCAGATTGGTCAGACACATCAACGGGGGGCAAAAGAGTTGGGTAGGAGGAATGTGTAGGGGGAGGGAGGTTAAGGGATGCGCATGCCTGCTGTCTGTAGTGTCCACTTTGCGCTCCTCAATGTCGTCGCGAATCGCCTGCATGTGCAGCTCGCGATCCTCCGCGGCATCGAGGTTGTGAAACTCCACAGTGGGGGCAGTGCAGCGCACAAACAGCGCCATGACGAGGCTGACCAGCTGCGCAATGACGAGCCCAAACAGTACCCACTTGCCGATGCTCAGGTACTGCTCAATGCTGACCATGTCGTCCGGGTTTCCGTTGGTGAGCGCCTCCACTGTCTGAAGGGACAGGCGGCCAAGTGACGGGGTGAGTGCGTGAGGCAGGTAGGAAGGGTTGGCTGAGGGGTGGAGACACTGCGTGTGGGGGA
The DNA here is from genome assembly GCA_026401115.1 of Tetraselmis chui. Lineage (NCBI taxonomy): Eukaryota > Viridiplantae > Chlorophyta > Chlorodendrophyceae > Chlorodendrales > Chlorodendraceae > Tetraselmis > Tetraselmis chui. The sequence continues at coordinate 59,945 of JAPMLY010001796.1, forward strand.
ACTTACCCAGTCATAGTAGAAGAACAGCCCCACCAGCACGACTACCTGCATGAGGAATGAGACGAGGCCGACGCCAAAGTACATTACGAGGCAGCAGCCGCGCGTGAAGGTGGCGATAATGCCGATGAGTCCCGACATGACGGTAAGGATGCCGAGCGACAGCAGCGACCTGTGTGTCACCCAGAGCGTGATCATGCCACTCAGAACCTCGGCATGTGTATTTGTGAGAGGAAGAGTAATGGGCTGACTCGACTTGAAGGCTGAATGAATGATGAGCGTGTGAATTTTGAGAGTGTATCGCTTCGAAATTCAAAATGCTTTTGTAGATAGAATAACACGAAACGGAAGAAACTGGAGTATTGTGATGGGTGTCAGGATGCGGGTGGGATAGAGGGTGGCACACTGCACCAGGTGGGGACGCTCTGTGGCGGCATCTCCATCGAAAGAGCCAGTCCTGCCAGCGCAAGGCCCGACAACTGCCGACGGGAGGGTCACTAGTTTAGAGGTATGATCAAGTGCTTCAGACTCGCTCCACACACGGCGATTCAGACGCAAGTACTGACCGCTTATCGTGACTCGGTGGGGAACAATACTTGGCGGGAGTGTCGCACCGTTCCGATTACAATAAATACGCGCAGCACCACGCCGGCCCAGTCGCACCTGCCTCGTCGTCCCGCCATTTCGACGTCCCTGTATGCCAGAACATGCCGAAATTATGTGATAAACAGCAAAATGAGCGGGGTGCTTGGAGGAGGGAACGGCTGCAAGCCGCGCGGGTGGGCGACACAGATATGACGGTGCTGGTTCGCGACGAAACGATCTGTGAAACAAAATTGGGCACGTGTCGACCGGCGAGTGCCGACGGGTCCGGGGGTCACCTTCGGTGGCAAGCTGATATTTGGAAATTCTACGCGATGCAGGCTTTCAGTTCACACAGCTCTGTCGGTTTTGGGCCGTGTTGAGCTGGCTAAACTCAGCCCTGGTGGGTGGGCCACGCCGTGGGGGAGGTCTCCGGAATCGTCAGCACTATGCCCGCACTTTCACCCTTCCGTCGCCCGTTCAGCCCGCCTGCCTGACCGATTTCGGACCGCGATATGCCCAGTCAAGCGGAAGGACGACGAGTGCTGAAACATATACGGATACTTGTACTACAACGACGTTAGGCGGACGCCCGCGCGGAAACGTAACTCACATCTCGTATGCTATGTGAGTAGTAAGGATTGAGACAGTTCGATTATATTAAATAAGAGGTCGCACAGTACTTGAAGTGGTGTGCCGAAATTGTCGCTATAGAGGTCATGGAAGGTGACTGAAAGTGAGAGAGAGAATGGTTACAAGAGTCACATTCAGGTGGCAATAAATAGTCTAGTTGTAGCTCCCCCATCCCCTCGGAATCCAAGAGGGTCCTCGGAACACCACCCTCTCCTTTACCAAGCACTGGCGCAAACTAAAGAGCACGACCACATCCCTCATCAATACCCTATCCACCTCCCTACTCACAATCCCGCTGAATCCGTGTCATTCGCGGACTCCTCATTGGAAAGCACTTCACCCTCCACCTCGGCCCCTTCAGCGACACACAACTCGACACCCTCGAGGGCAAAATCTGCCGGGCACTCCGCTCCGCCGACTCCTCATTGCGTAACCTCCCCTGCACAGCTCTACACCACCCCACATCCGAGTACTCTACCTAGGAGGCTACGGCCTTCCTTCCCTCAAAGCTCACGCAACACAACTCATAGTTTGTCACCTCCGCGAAATCATGAACACCCCGGGATAAAGAGGCCACATGGCCAAAACACACATCCACACCATCCCCGCCACCTGCAACCATTGGCCCACCGAGTCCATCATGTCCCGTGGTTCCTCCCCGCCCACACAGATTCCTAGTCCGGGGCCAACGAGACGCCGGCACATTCTTCCACAATATCCCCCCCCTTACACTCACCAACCCCATCGCCTCCACACTCCACGCCCACTTCACACGCCAAGACGACACCCTCCTCGCCTCACTCCGCAACAAAGCCTCTCACATCCCCGACCCACACACTTACAAACAAGCATACTGCGACTCCACACCCCGCCACACACGAAAATCCCTCCTCTCCCGCCTCGCCCCCGTGTGGCATAACAACATCACCATGGCCAAAAATCCTTCTACGCGCCTCCAACTCCTCCGTGCTCCTCAAACAATGCAATTACAAATCCATACTCGAAAGGGCCAGCGACTCATGATATGTCCCCATGCGTCTCCTAGCCGCGGTCGTCATTGAACCTCTCGACACCATTCACAACCGCTTGTCCACCACACACCCAACCGTTGAACATGCCACTCCACCCACCACCATCCACGCATCTTGGATTCCTCTCTTATTACCCCATTTCCCCCGCTCCCCCAACACCCTTACCCCGGCATCCGACCGCCCCGCATCAACACCACCCCCCTTTGCCCCCACCTCACACATCGAAGCGGAACATCTCTCCCCCTCGGACAGCTCTTACCTTGCCTGCGACGTCAAACACATCACCTCAAAGCATAAGGACACTGAATACGGTCAAGCACAATACACGATGGAATGGGCCCCGGAACACCTCACGGAATAGGACACCCAACTCCAACTCGACGACGGCTTCCGCCTCATATCCTCCACCCCCACTTCGGTATGTCTCCCCACCCCCTCTCCCTCCCTATGCTCTCTTTGCCACGACCCCCTTCACCCGGACCCCACTTCCTCTTGTTGCACCTGCCCGCACTTTGCCGTCCATTTCCAATGCCGCCCCGCTCAAGGGCGCGACACATGGCAATGCGACAGGTGCGAAAGCGGCCAAAAGCAAGACCTCACCCCGCGTACACGAGGTCCGATGGGCTCCTGCCTCCAACTCCACGACGCCGTCAATGAGACGCGGACCGGCCCCACTGCCCTTATTGCCTTCAATACCAGCTTCGTCCCAACCACATCCCCCATCCTCCCCGACCCCGGACCCGCCCCCATGAATGCACCCCCTCATCTCCATCAAACAAGACCCATCAACCCAGACCTCTACATGCTCCCCACCGGCAATTATACCATCCACACCCACCCAACCCTCCACGACACAACCACACTCTGCACTCCCGACGGCCGCGCGGTCACAACTCTCCCCGGCCCCTAAATCCGACACCTCTTCCAACTCTTCCGTCCCGACCTCACACACCGCACATTCGAAGAAGAGGTATACCACCTCATCACAAGACTCGGCTCCCGCTCAGAAATCGACTCACCCACACCCGCCACTACCACACGCAACAGATGGGGCACTTGCGAAGACTTCCTCTCCGCCCTCCGTCGCACCTTCCATATCCAAACCGAACTCTACTGAGACCCCCTCGACAATTCTTTGCACTCCCACACTTACTACCCACTCTACCCAGAAGACATAGTTTGCTCATACAACGGCAATAAGGCACCACACATGGCACGGCATTAACATATCTAACCATGTTAAACCGTGCACACACGATCGGTGAGGAAGATAACTAACGCATACGTAGTTACAGTCACAGTCACGCGAAGGGACATTCACAGAGACAACCCGCCCGAGGCGTGGTGTCGGGACAACAGAAGTGTTAGAGTTGTAGCCTAGCGACAGCTCTGAACCAAAACAAACATGTTATCGGTATGTCCGATCTAGACATGTACTAATCATATCTAGATTAGCTTACAGTAGCTATCTGCAACTGATAACTATAAGGTATTACTTACAACACTCCCCATGAAGGTAGCTACGGGATGAAGCGTTACAATGGGTCTTGTCCTCCAAGGATTGCACTTCGGTGTCTTGCCAGTGCAGGTCCTGGGAGGGGCTTGGTGAACATGTCCGCCACCATCTGGTCAGTGGGGAGGTACCTTAACTTGATGGTTCCCTGCTCCGCGTGGTCATTGAGGAAGTGCTACTTCAGACCGATGTGCTTGGTCTTCTCGCTAACCAAGGCGTTATGGGAGTACGCAATGGCGCTTTGGTTTGTTTACATATCCTTCCGTAGGACTACTAATGGAGACATGTGTACGCTAGACTCCGGGGGAGTCTTGGCCCTCCACCTATAGGTGTTCGCTATAGGTGTTCGCCGCTCAGTCGCGATGCGATGCGATGGGTTCATATACACAATATGTTCCTATCGGGTACCGACTTTTGGCGGTACTTGGATAAGGCGTACAGCTCCGTTCCGGGAAGCGGCGGATCTATCCCCCTTCATGCCATTCCGTGTGTACATGGATTAACAGGTTGTCCTCCCATATGGTGGTGGTTTCGGTGATGGTGGCGTTGAAGATCTCCCCCATAAGTTGCCGGAGGTGGAGTCCCTCCTTGGTGGCATCAGCCGCAGAGTAGTACTTGGCTTCACACGTGGATTGGGCCACACATGTATGTTGTTTGGACTTGTAGCTGATGGGCCCGCGTCCGAGGGTGAAGAGATAGCCCGAACGGGACTTGCGGGTGTTCCTGCCGTTAGGCCAGTTAGCGTCGGCGAAGCCTGTGAGTTGGAGGCTGTGGTCCGTGCCCCCCCCAAAGTCAAGCGCATGTCGATGGTGCCATGGAGGTATCGAAGAACCTTCTTCAAAGCCTGCATGTGGGCGGCCGTGGGGTAGGCTTGGGCGGAGCCGAGGATGCTCAACGCCGTGGAGACATCGGGGCGCGTGCAGACGGGCGCGTTTTGGAGACTGCACAAAAGGCTGGGTAAACGTCCTTGGCCACGCCGGTGAGAGAGGGCGAGGTCATGTGAGCAAGGCCGGCGAGGAAGCCGGGGTCCATGGGAAGGGACGACGGTTTAGAGTCGGTCATGCCTTACTTGGCGAGGATGTCGCGCAGGTACTTGGATTGGTCCAACGAGATGGTGCGGGCCGAGCGATTGCGGGTGATGTGCATGCCCAGTAATTGGGGGAGGTCGCCGAGGTCCTTGATCTTGAACCGTGCTCCGAGCTGGGCCTTGAACGATGCAAGCCATGCGGTATCATTGCATGGTGCAGGGATGTCATCGACGTACAGCGCGATCATGGCGAAGACGTGACCGGTGCGGAAGATGTAGGTGCACGGGTCGGAAACGCATTGTTGCCACCCATGGTCGACGAGCCATGCACAGAGGAGCATGTTGAACCCGCGGGGGGACTGCTTAAGGCCGTACATGCAGCGCCTGACGTGACACACTTTGGATGTGCCATCGTTGAAGCCGAGGGGCTGGCGGATGTACACGTCTTCCTTAATGGGTGCGTAGAGAAACGCGGTGTCGATGTCAAGTTGGCAGAGCTCAAGGTCGCGAGCGGCTGCGATGGCCAGGAAGAGGCGCAGGCTGGCCATGCGTATGACATGGGAGAACGTCTCCGTGTAATCTAGTCCAGCGCCTTGGCTGCACCCTTTGGCGACGAACCGCGCTTTGAAGCGGGAGACGTCACCGGTGGTGTCTGACTTGACTTTGTAGATCTACATGTTGTTAACTACCATGCGACTCGGGGGAAGGTCAACGAGTTCCCAAGTGCCGTTGTCCATGAGGGAGGAGTACTCCTGTTGCATAGCGGCTTGCCACTAGGGGGTCTGGGCGCTGTCCAAGGCAGCCCGGTACGATTTCGGTTCCACACACTCCCGGGCGGACATGAGGGCGACGGCAGTAGGTGACGTGCCGGCATGTGTGTGGTGGGGACTAGTGATAAGGTCGGGAACGTGAGGGTGTTCAAAGATGTCCTCTTTGGCTTTGCCATGTTCAGGGTCACAGCACGCCGTCACGAGGGTTGGGGGGTAGTCGGACACGTGGGCAACCATTTCGCCGTAGCGTAGGGGATGAGAGCGGAGCCGAGCTTGGCGAGGGGCTGCAAGAGGTAGGGGGTCTGGCAATGATATGTCGATGGGGTGGGATTGGGGTGAGGCGGCAGGTGCGTCATCCGAATGGTCGGTGATGGCCGAGTCGACGGAGAGTTGTGCGCCGAAGCCCGGGGTGTCGTCATGAAAGACAACATGGACGGAAGTGGTGATGCGGCGTGTTTCCGGGTTGTACACACGGTACCCGGGTGCGTCACTGGGGTAGCCAACCATGACGCGACGAAACGCCTTTGCACTGAGTTTTCGACGCAGTTTGTCGGGCACCTTGGCGAAGACGGCGCACCCGAAGACGCGGAACTTGGAGGCGTCAGGCATAGACGACGTAAGGAGGGTGAGGGGTGCCACCATTGGGTCCGACTGAGTGACTGTACGTGCGGTTGCGGAGGTACACAAGAGTGCTGACAGCGCATGACCACATGGAGCTGGGAACGGCCATACTGTGGAGTACTGCCGACGCATAGTCCCGGATAGTGCGCCAAGGACGTTCGGCTTTGCCGAGCATGTGGTGGGCGTATGGGGCAGAGAACTGGACCCCGACGCCGAGATGTGCGCACATTTGGCGGGTGGCTGCAGCTTCAAAGACAGAGTCCGAGTCAAATTTTATGACTGGTGCGAACGCGCCCGATTGGGAGTGATGACGTGCATGCGGGTGCTTGATGTCCAGGAGGATGGTTTCCAACTCCGAACACGCATCGTGTTTGGACTTGAGGAACCGCACCCACATGTAATGGGTGTGGTGGTCAATGGCGAGCAAGCAGTAGCGGAGGCCATGTGGGGAGGGGACGTTGATTGGTCCCCATAGGTTAGAGGACATGTTGAGGAGGGGACGGGAGAATTTCGCGCAGGCAGCGGTGTTGCGCGGTGCAGTTGTGGCTTTGTGTAACAAGCATGACTCGCAAGAAACAATTTTTACAGAGTTGGCTAACGCATGGCTACTCGGGACGCCGTGTGTGTGCTGGGCATGCAGGCTTTGCATGTTCAGGTGTCCAAACCGACGGTGCCACAGTACAAGGTCACACTGGGCAGCAAGGGCAAAACTAGGGGAGGGGTCATGCACTGGTGTTGCGGAGGGGCTTGAGGGGAGCTCTAGCTGGTGGGGGAGGAGGTAGAGTCTGTTTCCGGACGGCTCTAGCACACCCATTCATGTGGGAACCACAAGCATACCAGTGCCACAGTCAGAGGTGAAGATGAATTTACAGCCGCTGTGGGTCTACATCCAACTGACACTAGCAGTCGGACGATGCGTTGAGCAGAGCGAGAGGACAAGTCATGGGTGTACAACGCATGGATAGTGCGGTGAATAAGCCGGCAAGAGGCAAGCCTGACTGAAATCCGGACGGAGCTACTGCCTTTGACGTCAACACCAACCCCCCCAACGCGCGAGGGAGCGGAGGGGGGTGTGAATCGTACGAAGTCACTTTTAAACGCGGTGAGGTTGATCGAGCAGGCGGAATCGACTACCCAGTACTGTGAGAGGTGACGGACATGGGTGAGGGAAGAGGAGAAGGCTACGGAGCTGAAGGGCACACTCACCTCAGTATCATCGTACTCATTCGTGCACTCCTCGAGGGTGGGAAAACTGTCCGAGTCATCGGCGGGGACGTCGCTCAGCAAAGCGGCGTGCGCATAGTGAAAGCCACCAGGGGCGCCGTTCTTCTGGATGATCATCTTGCGCTTCGCGAGTGTCCACCGCAAGAGAGCGTCATCCGGGGCAGTGCAAGAGTACAAGATGTGGTCCAGGCTCCCGCATGCGCTACACTTGGTGGGTAGTCCGCGACCATTGCGAGGCCCACGTGGGGGATGGCTTCGACCGCTGAGTGAACCGCGGCCAGCAGCGACAAAGGCGAAGATGGGAGGTGGCGAGATGTGGGGAGTTGTTGCGTCCGGGGCGTCGTCCTCGTCCATATTGTGTGCCAAGTGGAGGATGATGGCCATCACCTCATCAACGGACATCATGTAGTATGTGTCGAACGCGTTGATGACGCACGGTTTGGCCTGACCATGTGGGCCGGTGCTGGAAATACCGCGCAGCGTGAGGAGACCGAGGTTGTGGGGGTGAATGGCAGCGGAACCATCAATCATCTGACATGTCTCGTTGTAGTCGTCGAACGTCTGCCGCATGTAGTGGACATAGTCATTGAGTGAATGTCATGGGCGTTGTGTGACCATCAAGTTGTCCAGCATTGACAAGGAGCGAGCAAAGGACCGACTGTCAAGACGTTCACACAGGATGACTCACGCGGCTGCTCCGCAGTCATGACGTGTTGGGGAGACGCACTTCATCGCCTGGTCCGCGCGTTGGTTCGCGCTGGCTACATGAAGCATCAGAGTGTAGGCGTAGTGTTGCGCCGGTTCGTCTAACCTTACGCCCGAGTCGCGCATGGCCAGCTGTGGGATGAGGTATGTGGCCTTGATGGAGAGGAAATTAAGGAGGTTCCTCTTCCACTGCTTGAAGTCCGTGGTGGGCCCCATGGTAGGGACCGACATCTTCATGGACCGGTTGAGGGCGTGAAATTTGAAATTTGAAATTAACACAACAATACTAGTAAAAACCGGATGCTGTCTCCGGGCCCCCTCTTATGCTACGCCTAGTTGGACTTAAAAGCGTGGGGCTAGACCGTGAACCACTAATCCCAACCTCTCCAATGGTAGTAACGATACCGTCTAAAACATACCCGTAAACAAGTATTGTCTGCATACAAGTATGAAATATGAAATGTCGCTAGTCTCCACGATACGCGCATGCTCCCGCCGCTGCGGGGTCGCTGATCAGCAAGGTTGTTCGGCTTGAGCTGGTCGAGGCGAACCTGCCTGACCTCGGCTCCTGTGCGACTCCGGTCGTGCCGGAGCTTGGGGGGAAAGGCACGTGAACAACCCCCCTCGCATAGGTCGTCGTCGGTCCCGCCTCGATCCGTGCTCAACCCCGCCCGAGGTATTAGCCGCTCCTCCCGACGCAGCTCGCCAGCTAGCGGAGTCTTCTCCCCTCCTTCGGGGGCCGAGAAGAGAAAATAACTAGGCTGCAGACGGTGTCCGGCTGGCTCTCCTGCCCCCGAGCCAGATTTTCTCTTGTCCCCTATCCTTGTCCCGTCTGTTTCCAACACGTATCTAATCGCGTTGTGGCCGTCCGTACCCTCCCCCGGTGGTTTACGTTGTTAGGGGGCCGCCTTTACGAGCAGTGTGCCGTTGCGATAACCCTAGGCACACTGCATGAGGCAGCCTATCGATAACCGGGTACCGACTAGGGAAGGGGTTGGAAGAACACATGGATCGAGTCGCCGGTCCTCAAAAGATGGTGGGTACGGGAATTTTTCCAAAAACCCCCCGTACCGGGCTTTTCCGGCGGCGGGCGATCCTATTGACCGCCGCCACTAGACCGTGCCGCTCTTCCGGCTGCGACCCACCTCCGTCCTGCGTAGCATCATGCCTCGCCCCCAGGGGAGACCTAAGGCTCTCGCAAGGCTGGCGACTGCTAGCGAGCGCCGTGCCCTAGCGGTGCTTCCCAGCTGTCCGCCGCCAGCTCCAACACCCCCGTCCCTCCGTTGATCCGTCCGTACCCTTCTTCGTCAAAAAATATTTCGCAAACGCCGCCCCCGCCCCATCGTCGGGAGAGTATCTGCGAGTACCTAGTCGCGGAAAAGACATATCGGACTGGCCGAGCGGGAGATCCCTGTGCCGGTGTACGGATATTATGTTTTTCCAAAACCCTCCGTACATGGCTTCCCGACAGCTGTTGATCCCACGGATCGCAGCTGTCGGTACCTCGTCCAGCCCCCTACCGTGCCAGGCTTGACACGGCTATGGGGTTACCAGCGCCCACCACGTGGAGGTAGAGGTAGGTGCCGACGGGCCTGCGAGCGCACCCCTCTCCGGGGCCGCCGCCGCTGCGCCGCCGGCGGGCGCCGTTGAGGGCGTCCTTGTCGAAACCGGTAGCCTCGTGGGCCGCGCGGCCGATGACCACCGGGTCAATGGTGGGGCGACGGCCGCCACGGGTGGTGTGCCCACCACGCTGGGTAGGAGGCGAATGCCGACTAGGGAAGGGAGGAGGTGGTCCGCCAGAGAAGGGAGGAGGTGGTCCGCCGGGGAAGGGAGGAGGTGGTCCGCCGGGGAAGGGAGAGTGGCCGGCTATTGTAGGCGTCGGGCCGTACGGGTGCGGGTGGCCACGGGAGGCGGGGACCCGGGGCGGCGGCGCCTCCGGGAAAAAAGGTCCGGGGGTCGGGAGAGCATACCCTGCGGGAAGGTACGGAGGAGGTGGTGGGAGGTGTTCCACGGGCAGTTCGTGAGGCGGTGGCGCGCTTTTCGCATCGTGGCGGCGGTGTGCGACATGAGGGTCGCCAACCGCAGCTGCAGCGACAGCAGCAGCGTGGGCCGTCTACGTGTCCAGCCGAGCGCCGGAGAAGGAAGGTCCTTGTGTGGGAGGGGCGAAGCCAAGGAAGTTCAGGGAGTGGCTGTCTCCAAGGGGGTCGAGGTGCGCATCGCGACGACGCACAACGAAAGAGGGGTCTGCAGCGGGAGCAACAACAACAACAGCGTCGGCGGACTGCGCGTACATGCAGGCGTTTATGAGCGCCATTTGTTCTAGGACGAGCGCGAGAGTAGGAGGGGTGGGAATGACAGAGCTCTGCGGAGAGCCGAGGTCAGGGGAAGGAGGAGGCGAATCAAGCGGAGAGGCGACAAAGCGAGTTTTCGGCGCCATTTCGAAAGAGGACGAAAAAGAAAACGGGGAAGAAACAGGCAGCGGTAAAAACCGCTAGCCGGACATGTGCGTAACAACCGTTTCAAAGAGACGGCATGACGCCCGCCGACCCCTCGACCTGATGCCCCGGGGTGTCTCAAAGCGCCTTTTCTGTGTCCTCCACCCAGTGTGGGGCACAAGTCGGGGCCACGGCCAGTGCAGGTGGAGAGATGCGTTGGCGGCATAAGATGAGTCGCTAAGATAACATATTAATATATTAAGCTAGAGCTGTCGTGCACTCTGTGTATGCGTACTCACCCGATAGTGCGCCCCCCCCCCGTCTCAAGCTTGGACATGTGTGCACCTTGTGCACACACGACGAGTGCGTCGGTGTGGGTGGCTGTCTGGCGTCCTCGAGCGGCTGACTTAGGTGGGATGGAGGGTGGTTTTTTTAAAGAGCACATTGCACTAGAGATACCGCCGACTACAAGGTGAAAGTACTAAGTATCGATGTAAACTTGCCTTCCGCGGGAGAGGTGGCGATCGCAGGTCGCCGAACCAGGTTGTCGAGCGTGAATGACGTGAGGCGGGGCCGCGGGGGGCCATAACATGTTAAACCGTGCACAAACGATCAGTGAGGAAGATAACTAACGCATGCGTAGTTACAATCATAGTCACGCAAAGGGACAGTCACAAAGACAACCAGCCCGAGGCGTGGTGTCGGGACAACAGATGTGTTAGAGCTATAGCCTAGCGACAGCTATGTACCAAAACAAACAGATTACCGGTATGTCCGATCTAGACATGTGCTGATCATATCTAGAATAGCTTACAGTAGCTATCTGTAACTAATAACTATAATGTATTACTTACAACAAACCCGGAATCCGACCACGAATGCATGAGACGCGCCATGAAACACGCAATCACCACGCCCACTCAACAGCCTCTAAAACAGCCTCAACATGCCTCTAGTGCCACCATCCTCATCCTCCCCCGGCAGGAACACACACCATAGCGCCACTCCAAATACATCACATCCCCATACACCCACCACCTTTGCACCCTCCCCAACGACGCAAACACATTCCGACCCCCAGACCAACACACAGGCACCCCCACCCCCACGTCATTCGGCCCAAGTTGGATGGCGGACATCTACCTCGTCGCCAGCCCCCAAGCACTTCCCTCTCCGTCCTCGCACGCAACATTGTCCGCCCTCCACAACACACTCGAATTCACCTACAACACTCATCCCCCCAGTCCCTCCATCACCATCCCCCCCCCCCCGGTCCCTCTTCGCCAACTACTCACCACACTCCGAAGGCACTTACCATCTCCCCCCTCACCCCACCCACCCCATCACTTTCCCTCTTCCATAGTGCACGTCACTAACATACTCTCTCACCATAGGCGTTCTTGCTAGGAATTGGCATGACTTTGTTTACAATGACGGCTCCAAAAAAGGAGGTTCCTCTCCCCTAGGAGCGGCTGCCACCCATCCCGCCTCGGAAACACGCATCGAATTTCTGGTGACCTCCACTCCCCTCACACACCATCAACCGAGCAGAACTTGCAGGCCTAAACATCGGCCTACAACTCGGCCACACTTACCTCCGTATGGATAGCGCATGCTCGCTCCGCCTTATCCAAGGCTTCATGAACTACCCATCAGCTGAGAGACACCACATCCACCACATCACACACACCCTGCACACCTTTCATACGTTCGCACCCATCTAGGCAAAATCAAAGCACACGGTCACTCAATCGGCAGCAACCTCGCAGACGCTCTTGCTAATCAAGTTGCGGACGGCCACCCACCCGATACAACCTACCACCACGGGTTCCGAAGTGTCGATAGGCACATGGACCTTGCCATACACACTCATACCCCGAACACAACGAGAACCCACACCCTATAGATGTACCAACCTCAAAACAGATGCACACACATACAACACCAAACACACACTTACGCCTCTCTCACAAACCGCAAAACACGGCGCCCTCCTTGCCCGTGCCGCTGCGCCCGGGGCGGGCTTCACCCTCCACAAAAAACACACATCACTCACCAATATCCAATTCACATACAAACAATAATTCATATTGGGAGTACACAACACCCGCCTCCTTTCACACAATCCCACCATGCGATGCCTCATGTGCGGCCAATTCACAAGAAACGGCCACATGGTATTGAAATTGAAATTGAAATTGTTCACAACATGTCCCGGCAAACTGGACTCTTTTCCGCACGTGGTGACACAATAAGTTAGAACGGTCGTTGCATGTTGCAGCTCGGCGGGTCACACCATCATGCATTCTTGTCCGGGTTCTTGGGCTTTGGGTCTTTGATGTCCGTAGTGTCTCTCGGTGGTGGCTTGGGTTTGGGTTGGGGTCTAAGGGTCGGGTTAGGACGTTCGGGGGTAGGACATGTTAGGACGTTCACAACATGTCCCGGCAAACAGTCCCCCCACCTAAGCAGTAACAGCGTAATAATTTTGTAATCAAGAAAAAACAGATCTAAAAATAAATCCACTTGTCCAGAAATGCAAAACTAAACTGCTGCTCGACCTTCACGATGCACGGCCCGCTCCCACCGAACCGGGGTGCCGACCGGCCTAGGCCGGTCGGCGTTCGGGAGGGACGACGGGCCAGCTTGATCTAGCTCCCGCGTGACTTCGGTCTTGCCGAAGGTAGGAGGGGAAAGGCTGGCAAAAACCCCTCCTCGCGCGGTCGCTCGTCGATCCCGCCGCTCCATCCCGTAAACCCCGCCCCAAGGTCTTGCCGCGTCCACCGACGCGGCGGTCCTCCGTATCGAGGTCCCCCATCACCTCAAGGACACGTGGGGGGGACCGAGACGCACAGACATAGAAAAAACTAGCGCTCATGCCTCCGCGCCTGAATTTTCCCCGCTCATTTCCCCGGTTTTTTCTCTGTCTGGTACCCGGGTACCTGTCGGTTTTCCGGCATGTGGCCGTACCCTCCCCCCTCTGATCGCGCGTCCACCGAGCAGCCTTTGCTTGAGCGGGGGCCTCCGCGCTCACCCGGGCAAACGCTCAAGGAATCCTAGGATTATGTAGTTCTGTCGGGGCAGTGGGTGTCGAAGAGGGGGGGGGGCAGGTCACCGTAGCCGGATCCGGCGGGCCGCGGGCGCCCGGAATTAAGCAAAACCCTCCGTGCCGGGTTTTCCGGCGGCGCCGACCCAAAGGGTCGCCGCCGCCAGATCGTGTCGCTCCTCCCGTCGCGACTGTCCTCCTTGCCGTCCCAACTGACTCCTCCCCCCGGGAGATGACGCTGGACGACGTGGCGACGCGCTAGTGAGCGCCCTACTCTGGTGCTGCTCCCCAACTTGCTCGACGCCGAGTACGGACATTATTTTAGTGTCCAAAAAAGCCCTCCGTACAGGGCTTTCCGGCGGCGGCTGATCCTGAGGATCGCCGCCGCCTCTTGTAGCCGCTCCTCCGTCTGCGACTAGCCGCCGTCCTGTGCCATGTCTTGCCGCACCCCTCGGTAAGGTTCGACCGGCACAAGGCTGGTCGATAGCTAGCGAGCGCCCTTTCATGGCGCTGCTTCCCGGCTGGCCACCACCAGCTCCAACACCCGCCTCCCACCGCTGATCCGGCCGTACCCTCCTTGCCATCAAACGCTGCCGTAGTACAGGTCCCACTCCTAAAAGTAAGGCTGTATCTAGGAGTATCTGTGTGTGAAAAAACATATCGGACGGGCCGAGCGGGAGATCTTGGCGCCGGTAGTGCACAGAAAATATTTTTTCAAAAGCCCTCTGTACAGGGCTTTCCCGACAGCTGCTGATCCCAAGGATCGAGCTGTCGGCCCTCTTAGCCCCCTACCGTGCCAGGCCTGGCACGGCTACGGGGTTTCCAGCGCCCACCACGGGGAGGTGAGGGGATGCCGACGGGCCTGCGAGCGCACCCCCCTCCGGGGCCGCCGCCGCTGCGCCGCCGGCGGGCGCCCCACATGGTAATTGCCCTTCAATGTCCGGCCTTAGACATGACCGCCACAACAACTCGCTAAATGATTGCATGAATCTTGGAAGCTCGAAGTTCATGACGTCGAGTTATTGCTGTGTTGCGTCGTACATGGAGATGCCAATGTCTAAAAGTGGGGGATGGCGGCCTCCGATGAAAGGTATGCGTACCCCTCGACGAATCCAGCCTAGAACCTGCTCGCTCGCGCCTTAAGGTACCTTTCGGACGCTCTTTTCCGCACGTGGTGACACAATAAGTTAGAACGGTCGTTGCATGTTGCAGCTCGGCGGGTCACACCATCATGCATTCTTGTCCGGGTTCTTGGGCTTTGGGTCTTTGATGTCCGTAGTGTCTCTCGGTGGTGGCTTGGGTTTGGGTTGGGGTCTAAGGGTCGGGTTAGGACGTTCGGGGGTAGGACGCTCGGGTGTGGGCATGTCCGGTGTCTTGTGTGCAAAGGTAGCTCAAGTAGTAGCTCAAAAACGGGCTTAGCCTTGGCGAGTAGCGAGCACTCGAGTATCTTGTCATTGAAGGCTCGGTGTAAGCTATTGTACTCGGAAGAGGCAACGTCTAGTCGCAATTTGAGGAAACGCTCGTAAAAGAGTTTTGTGAAAACGCGGTCCGAATCGCTCGTTTCCCCTCCGCCCTTGGTATGTCGGATGTGGGACACCCGCACATGGGCGTCCTCCTCGAGCGCGTTTTATGTTTGGTTGTTGTGACGCAGGGTGGCGACCGCCGCTTGGAATTCCGGTGAGTCCTTGGGGTAATTCTGAGTGCATTGTCAAGCTGATATACTCGCCGTGTTAGCGCAGACGGCGTAGGCAGCGTGACAGGCCGTGGCGCTGTAATTTTCGAGCGTGGGGTTGTGCCGGTGGGCGGAGAGGTGGTGGTAGGTGTTACATGTAAGCTTCAAGATTTTTGTGCCGTCGAAATGTCGGGGGGGGGGGGATAGCTTGAGGCATGATGTACCTTAGGGTCCCCATAGCTATGCAATCTCGATGTGATAATCTTTTTCTTGCAATGTTGTTGTTACCGTCGTCGTTGGGGCTGGGTCCATGGGTCGCACGTTAGGGATGATCGAGGGTCGCTTGGCTGATTATTGTGCACTACATGCGTCGAGCTCCGTAATTCCACCCTCCGGCTTTTCGTTTACGCCGATAGGAATGACATGATGATTGTTGACTTGCCGTGCAACTACTAGTTGAGTAATGAGGGTCGAGCTCGGCGTAGCCTTTAGTTCGGTAAAGTCTTGTCGAAACCAGCCATTCATGCGCTCTTCCGAATATGTTGTTTTAGCGAGAAAGCGTTGCTCTTGTTGTTTGAATTCCACATATGTGACAAATGCTGGCGCGTCGCGAACTTCGTCTACAACTGGCCGATATGTAGCCATCGTGTCAAAGCTGGGTAAAGAGTCTCGGCCGTGTTAGACGCATTCGAGTTTAAGCCGTCACCTTGCGTAGCTACGAGAGCTTCGATGTCTTTACGCGAGCCGATTTGCGAGCGCAAAGGCACAAGGTGTATGGTTGCTACCAGCTAGAGGAGTTGCTTTATAGAGGGAAAGCATATGGGCGTCCGCCGCGGATATTTTATTGCGCATGTGACGCTTTGTCTCCGCGCGTTGCCTTTGGCGGACTTAACATGATACGTTAACAAACTATTATACCCCATGACTTACCAATATAAGAATATGAAATGCATATTAGATACGAATGTCGCACGGGTGGAGCAAGAGGGTGGTGCAGCTGATGTGGATTCTACTACTTTCGTTGTAATTAAAACATATTATATCGTAGGGGTAGACGTGTTGCTACTCATTCGATACTGCCAAGGCACGTGGTTTATTAGTATGGTTACAAAAATGGACTGCGCCTTGCCTGTTCCCCTCTTGGGATAGCTTCATATCAGAAAATCCGACGCGGCATCCCGACATATCAAAATGTACCAAAACGTACCAAAACGTACCTGCAGAAAATTTCGTGCACGAGTCATAAATACCCTCGTATATGAGTTTTGCGTTATTCGGAATACTTTCCCGCATTTTCATGGATAAGAAACGTTTTGGGTGTGCTATAATACAACAACCGTGATTGATACTTCGATCATATAGCACCATTTCTTGCAAGCAGTGCAGGCCACCAAGCAAAAAAGAAAAAAAAGGAGGAAAAAACCTAAGCCCGAGGAACACGAAGGCATGCCACAGCACCAACACTGCCCTCCTGAAAAGCGTCGCGGAGATAAGAACCCATAGTGCCATGAAGAGCAGCATAAAGACGTTGCATGAATTTACGTCGCACATCCCCCAAAAAACGCCGAAACGGAACGGAAGTAGATCGACGAACAAAATGTTGAATACGGACATAGCTGTCAGAGCGCAAGGAACGAGAGTCAGCGGCCGTGATTGACATTTCATATTATGTAGTATGTATGGGCCATATTTTCGATGATATAGTCTATATAGTATACTGTGTTCTACTTAAATACTTACGTACATTTCTTACTTATGTACCAATACTTACTAATATACGGAAAACAAAATTCGTGCCTTGGTCGTCGTACCGTCGTATGTGCTTTTATCAACGTCTTTCCGCTGCTCTTGCTGCGACGACGCTTGGACGCCGGTCACCGATCGCTGCCTCCGCGCCCTCCCCGGCCGCCTAACACACATCAAGACGGGAGACGTTCCGAGCGTGATGTACTTCTACAACGGTATGCCGTATATATTCCGGCATAGCGTAAACACAGAATGCTTCTATTCCGACAACAATAGCGCCACCGCAGTCGCTCTCTTGCTGGATGACGCGACCACGCGACACCCATCTCCGGACGCGCCGCTTGTTACCCTTGGAGGCATGCCGCGAGCCACGGTGGTGCGTCCACACACTTTCGGCATCCCTCTGCACCGCGTTTGTCACGACCTTCCGGACGGCCATGTTGCAGTCATGCCCACCACCGTGTACTTCACTCTGCGCTTCCCGGCCCCCTTCCGCCTTGAAAGCGGGTCCATTGTCAAGAGCATCCGAATCGAGCGCGTCGGCTTTAGCATGATTCCGGACATCTTCGCGCAAGGTGCAACTTTCTCGCGAAACAAGACGTACGTGCTGGACTTACGCCCGCCGAACGCCAACGCCAAAAACCTTTCGAGCGTGGTCGTCGCTATGAGCCGCCTTCGCTCCTTCAACGCCTTGACCTTCTTGCTGATCCTTTGGTCCCGCGGCGCTGACAAAGTTGCGCGGGAAAAATCAAAAGAACGCATGCGCAGACTTGGCAGCCAGACGCAGACGTGACCGCGACGGACCACATGTTCCATGCCGAGTACACCGCAACCCTCTAGCGCCTCGCAGCCGACACACATGCCACCGCTCCGGTTGCGCTCGCCGACTCGCTTTTGCGGAGCCTTCACAACGACAATCCGCCAACAGTCGACGATGGGCTGCAAAATCGCCTTTCCCCGCCGGAGGCTCCTCACTTTGCTAACGACGCGCACGGCCGCAATCGGCCGCCATCTCCGCCGTCACGACCGCGCAAACGCCGGGCTCAGCTAACATCGACATCTACCACCCGAGTGGTCCGACGCCTTCCAACGCCGCCGCCGACATCCTCCTCGTCGACCCCGTCTCAAGCGCTACGGGGACGCGACGCCTTTCTCCAAGACAACGCCCTACGAATTGTAGACGTCCCGGCGGACGGGTCGTGCGGCTTCATAGCGGTGGCCGTCGCCATGGGCATCATACAACATCCAACGTTCGGTTGGTCCAATTCCCATAACCAACACACGTGGGACTTGTTGAGCCAACTCCGGACTCTCGCGGCCACGCAGCTCCTCCACAACAACGACGTCAGGCAGCTTTACTCCAAGGAGTTCTTGTTCATCGAAGGCACTACCGACCTAGACGACGAGATTCAAAATATGCCACGGCCCGCTCTCGATGAGGAACCGCCCTCTCCCGGCACCACCCCGCCCGTATGCTCGTGAATGTTGTATTCCACTCTTAGGTTGTTCGCCATCGCTTTCGAACGGCCACTCATTATGCTTTTCGACAACGCGGAGTACCCATGCTTCGAGTTCTTCTACCACCGTCGCGGTGAGTGCAACCTCTACAGCGCTACCGCATTGGACGCAAAGCAAGCGACGATGGAAGAACCGCGATCCTATCTGAGGGATGAGCACCTTGCTATCTCACCACCCATCGTTGTGACGGCTGACGGCAAGGACCCCGCCAGCAGACTCACGCACTACCAAGCGTGCGTGCCGTCGTGATTCTTATTATGCTCTCCCAAGCGCATTCATTTACCCCGAGGATTCACACTTTCATCATGTCATATGTATGGATTAACTAACAATCACACATTCGAAATTATAGTTAAACAATATTTAATTCCATGCAAACGTCACATCCGGACCCAATCCCATCTCATGCATCGCCCCCCACGTCTCCATCACTCGCATAAACCATTTCATCATTCATGGATTTACCATCCCCACCTCCCATGCATATCATTCTTGCCTTTCCCTTCCTATCGTCTTGTAAGCAACTATCCCATGCGACCCTA
This sequence comes from Tetraselmis chui, assembly GCA_026401115.1. Taxonomy (NCBI): domain Eukaryota; kingdom Viridiplantae; phylum Chlorophyta; class Chlorodendrophyceae; order Chlorodendrales; family Chlorodendraceae; genus Tetraselmis; species Tetraselmis chui. The sequence goes on from JAPMLY010001796.1 coordinate 79,004, forward strand.
CAGGGGAACTCCTCGCTCCGCCCCCTCATCAGCGTGGGCGCGCGCCCTGCAGTTCCCTCTAGGGATAGCTTCATATCAAAAAATCCGACGCGGCATGCCGACGTACCGAAACGTACCAAAACGTACCAAAACGTACCAAAATGTACCAAAACGTACCAAACCGTACCAAAACGTACCAAAATGTACCAAAACGTACCAAAATGTACCAAAATGTACCAAAACGTACCAAAACGTACCAAAACGTACCAAATGTACCGGCAGAAAATTTCGTGCATTGCTCGTCATATCTTCGGTTATTGACTGTCTGTTATTCGGAACGTTTTTCCGCATTTTCAGGGATAAGAAACGTGTTGGCTTTGATATAATAAAATAATAGCCGATCGATATTTCCGATTCAGTAGTAGAAGAAATACTTACTTACATTACTTACTTTTGTAGAAATCTCTCTCTCCCTCTCCTTCTGATGTGCTTGTGTTCCATTCTTCTTTACTGGTTCCCTCTAGGGATAGCTTCATATCAAAAAATCCGACGCGGCATGCCGACGTACTGAAACGTACTGAAACGTACCAAACGTACAACCAAGTACCAAAACGTACCAAACGTACAACCACGTACCAGAACGTACCAGAACGTACCAAAACGTACCAAAACGTACCAAAACGTACCAAAACGTATTAAAACGTACCAAATGTACCGGCAGAAAATGTCGTGCATTGCTCGTCATATCTTCGGCTATTGACTGTCCGTTATTCGAAAGGTTTTTCCGCATTTTCAGGGATAAGAAACGTGTTGGCTTTGATATAATCAAATAATAGCCGATTGATATTTCATACTTATATAGTATTGGCCATATTTCCAATACAGTATACAAGGAGTGGCCCGTAGTTCTTTGTGCATGTCGTTATTTGTATTTTTGTAATCATGTTCAGACTAAGCTAATGTCTGTCTGTGCATGTCGTTCTTTGTATTTTTGTAATCACGTACAGACTAAGCTTATGTCTCTCACTATGTGTTTTTGTAATCATTAAGATAGTCATTGGCTTTGATATAATAAAGTACCCGATTGATATTTCATACTTATATAGCATTGGCCATATTTCCAGTACAGTATACAAGGAGTGGCCCGTAGTTCTTTGTGCATGTCGTTATTAATTTATATTTATTTATATTTATTTTCATTTAATATTTGGAAAGAAATATTGAATCCAAATAGTATTATTTGTGACTTATATGACTTATATAATAATCATACAGAAATACTTACTTACATGACATACTTATGCACAAATATCTCTCTCCCTCTCCTGCTTCTGTGCTCGTGTTCCTTTCTCCTTTACTGGTTGATACTTTCTTTCTCTCCCTCTCCCTCTCCCTCTCCCTCTCCCTCTTCTCCCTCTCCCTCTCCCCCTCTCTCTTCAACTCCATCTCCCTCTCCCTCTCCCTCTCCCTATCTCTCTCTCTCTTCCTCTCCCACCCTCCTATCTTTCGCTCTCTCGACTCCCTCTCCCTCTTCTCCCTCTCCCTCTCTCTCTCTCTCTCTCTCTCTCTCTCTCTCTCTCTCTCTCTCTCTCTCTCTCTCTCTCTCTCTCTCTCTCTCTCTCTCTCTCTCTCACTCTCTCTCTCTCTCTCTCTCTCTCTCTCTCTCTCTCTCTCCCCGACCC
>JAPMLY010001797.1:0-83967 GCA_026401115.1 Tetraselmis chui
CCAGAGGCCTACACACTTCCATCATGGACGTAGAATACCTAGCCACCACCCACCACCCTGACGTCCTCATCCTCACGGAAACCAACCACGCCACCCACAAATCCCGGTGGCGTATTGCCCTCCCCCAATACCTCCTCAAAAGCTCTCGACCCTGCTACTCATCTGTGCCCCTACCCAACGCAGGCGTTCTCTTCGCGGTCCGCAGAGAGTCGTTCCACTCTGCCACTGTCCTTACCCCACCCTCCCACCTCATCCCACATATCGCGGGACTAAAACTCGTCCCTCACTCAGGCGACCCTTACCTCCTCCTCGGAGCCTACATGCCGCAGCTCCACAGCACCCAACTAACCCACCTATTCGCGGAGGTCGCGGCATGGGGCCTCCGCCTGACGGACGACCACCCAACTCACCGTGTCCTCTGGGGCGGCGACTTCCAAACGACCACCACACAAGGTACAGGCAACCCCGCCCTCACCTCCCTACTCGAATACCACCTCCGACCACTCCACCCCCCCCTCCCCACCTTCCCCCGTAGCGGAGGCTGCCTCGACCACTGGCTCACCCCTCCTCCCTCCCCCCTCAGCCTCAACCCGCCTGCATGCTCAACTTTTACCTCTCCCTCACACTTTTCCGACCACTCGGCGATACACCTAGTTATTCCTGCCCCCTCCTCCCTAATCGCTCGTCCACCCTCGGCCCACAACCCACCTCGCACTCACCACACCACCCGCAAACTCACCTTCAAACTCCCACTACAACCGCACCACATTACATCATACCAACGTAGCACACCCTCCCTTATCAACCGCACGGCCTCCCTCCACGCAGAAATTCTCAATACAACCCCTTCCAAGGCCTCTCCCGATACCCTCGACACCCTAGCCTCGAAATTTACCGCACTACTCTCCCAACATATGGACCACGCAGCCACCATATGGCCCCTCCTACCCCCGAAGAAACCCCGCCCCACTACCTCGTCCATTAACCCCACCTGGCTATCTAAAAAAACACGCAAACTCATTCGCAAACTCCGCAGATGTAGCACCAACGGTGGCCCCCTACCCCTAGCCCAAACCCTCTTGCAAACCTCTGACTATCTTTCCCCTACCGATATCCATCAACAATGCCAAGCACGCATACGCCTTCTACTCCGAACAACCACCACTGATATACTCCAAAAGATTAAAACCCGCACCAATACTGCCTACGACGCCTCCCCAAAATCCTCCCACCGCCGCTTAAAAATTAAAAGTGGCCTCCTCCCCGCGACCACCGCAACTTCAACTCTCCACCGCATTACCAAGCCCGATAAAACCACAGCATCCTCCCCCTCAGCCGTCATTGAGGCGGTCCACTCCCACTTCACCACCGAACTCACGCGAGCCACCCCGCCCGACCTACCCGTACCCCCCTGGGAACACCCTGACAACCCCGACAACTACACCATCGAACCCCGAGGGGACCCCACACTCACTCTCGCCGACATGATTACCCGCGATACATTTGATAAAACCCTCAACTCGCTAGGCACAGGCAAAGCCCCCGGCCCCGACGGTATCCCCAACGAAATTCTCAAGTTCCTACCCCCGGAGACCCGCTCCGCCCTCTACTCTCTCCTATCCCTCCTCGCCCACAAATCCTACACACCCCCTGAATGGTGCCATAGCACAACATGCCTACTACATAAAAAAGGTGACCCCACCCTCCTTGACAACTACCGCCCCATCGCCCTCATGAATAACCTTCTTAAGCTATGGACCGCACTAATAAAAGACGCAGGCTCGAAATACGCCGAAACCCACGGCATCCTCAGCGACCAACAAGACGGCTTTCGACAACACCGCAGCATCCACGACGCCCTCTCCTCCATAATCATGGCCATGGAGGACGCGAAACTCCACAAAAAGGACATCTACGTCATGTACGCGGACTTCAAGGGCGCCTTCAACGCAGCAGACCACCGCATCATGTTCAAACACATGAGACAACTCGGTATGCCCTCCACTTTTGTAGATACATGCGAACACCTCTACGGAGTCTCATCCACAGACTACATTACCCCATACGGTCCCACCCCCTCCATAGACATAAATCGAGGTACCCTACAGGGCGACACCCTCTCCCCGTTCCTATTTACCCTATTCCTTGAACCCTTTCTCCGCTGGCTCACTGTGGGTAGCCGGGGCTATCGCCCAGGGCCCCCCGCCACTAACGTCGACCCAACAGAACCCACAGCCACATACCCCGGACACGGATTCGCCGACGACCTCAGCCTAGCCACGGGCTCGACCCCAAACATGGCCATCCAACTAAGGAAACTCTCCCTCTTCAGCGCCTACACAGGTATGACCGTCAACATCCGAAAATGCTGCATTACCGGAGCCCTTTGGCGCACAGGCAACGCCCTCTCCCTTGCCAACATCACCCTCCTCACATCCCGCCTCCAAACACAGTTCATCACCATCAACTCCACCCCGGCACCCATCCCCTCCATAGGCCCCTCGGACACATACCGCGTCCTTGGGGTCGAACTCAACACCTCCCTCACCTTCACCAAACACTGGCACGAACTCAAACGCACTACCACATCCCTCATCAACGCCCTCTCCTCCTCCCTACTAACCCAGTCCCGCAGAATTCGCGTCATCCGTGGCCTCCTACTCGGAAAACACTTTACCCTCCAACTCGGCCTCTTCAGCGACTCCCAATTGGACACCCTCGAAGGTCAAATATGCCGCGCCCTCCGCTCCGCCGTCTCCTCGGTACGTAACCTCCCCCGCACCGCCCTACACCGGCCCACCTCCGACCTCGGCTACGGCCTCCCCTCCCTCAAAGCCCATGCCGCACAACTCACTGTCTGCCACCTCCACAAAATCCTGAACTCCCCCGGTTATAGGGGCCACATGGCCAGAGCCCACATACACAACATCTCCACAACATACTCCCACTGGCCCACTGAATCGATAATGTCAGGCAGTCTATCCCCCCCCACGCTCAGATGCCTAGTGCGCGCCCAACGCGACGCCGGAACCATGTTTCACAACATCCCTCCCCTCTCCCTCACCAACCCCATTGCCTCCACAATCCGCACCCACTTCACCAGCCAGGACGCCGCGCTCCTTACATCACTCAGAGACAGAGCCACACATATCACAGACCCACACACATACAAACAAGCATACCGCGAATTCTCACCCCGCAAGACACACACCTCCCTCCTTCCCCGTCTTAACCCCCTCTGGCAAAATCACATAACCGAATGGTCACAAGTCCTCCTCCGCGCCACCCCTTCCTCCTTCATCCTCAAATCCTGCCAGTCCATCTCCAAACTCACGGGGTCCAACACCTCCCTCTCTATCCCAATTCGCCTTCTCGCCGCAGTCCTCACCGAACCCTCCGACACTGTCCACAACCGCCTCCCCGTCACAAACCTCAACCCCAAACAAGCATCCCCCCCCACCACTCTCCACCCCTCATGGGTTCCCCTCCTCACTTCACACAGAATACCTCACCCCCTCAGACCACCATTTCCCCCCCTGCGACGTGACGCGCATCATCTCCAAACACAAAGACACAGAATACGGACAAACCCAATACATGGTCGAATGGGCCCCGGAACACCTCACGGAATGGGATATACAACTCCAACTGGACGACGGCTTCCGACTCATCTCTTCCACCCCCACCTCGGTAAACCTACCCACCCCCACCCCCGCCGATTGCTCCATATGTCACAACCCTCTGCACTTAGAACCCACCTCCACCTGCAGCACATGCCCGCACTTTGCCGTCCATTCCCAATGCCGCCCTGCCTTAGGCCCCGCCACATGGCAATGCGACTGGTGCGCTCGCGGCAAACAACACGACCTCACCCGTCTCCACGAGGTCCAGTGGGCGCCTTGCCTTCAACTACACGACACCATCAGTGAGACCCCCTCCGGCCCCACCGCCCTCACCGCATTTAACTCCGGCTTTGTCCCCTCCACCACACCCATTCTGCCAGAACCCGGACCCCCTCCTTGGACACATCGCCTTATCACATTCAACCACAACCCCATCAACCCTGACCTCGACATGCTCCCTACCGGTACATTCACCATCCACACACACCCCTCACTTCACGATACCACAATACTCTGCACTCCCGACGGCCGCGCAGTCACCACCCTTAACGGCCCCCGCGTCCGCCACCTATACCAACTCTTTCGCCCCGACCTCTCCGATCATACATTCGAAGAGGAGGTCTACAACCTCCTCACTCGCCTAGGCTCCCGCTCAGAAATCCACTCACCTACACCCGCCACCACCACCCGCAACAGATGGGCCACCAGAGAGGACCTCCTCTCGGCCCTCCGTCACACATTCCACATCCAGACAGAACTCTACTCAGACCCCCTCAATAAATCACTCCACTCGCACACCTACCACTCACTCTACCCCGAAGACATAGTCTTCTCATCCAGCGGCAGTAATGCCCCACACACATGGCAAGGCACCAACATCGCCAACCCCGAATACGACCACGAATGCATGCGCCGAGCCATGGAACATGCAATCACCAGCGCACACCTCACAGCCTCACACACCCCCAGCGCTACCATCCTCATACTCCCCCGTTGGGAACACACACCATACCGCCACTCCAAATATATCAACTCCCCCTACACACATCACCTATACACCCTTCCCAACGACGCGAACACCTTCTTACCCCCCGACCAACACACAGGCCACCCCACCCCTACCCCTTTCGGCACACGCTGGATGGTCGACATCTACCTCGTCGCTAACTCCCTCGCACTCCCCACCCTACCCTCACACACAGCCATGACCGCACTCCACAACACCCTCGAGTCTATATACGACACACACCTCCCAAGCCCCACCATCACCATCCCACCTCCACACCTCACCGACTCCTACTCACCTCACTCCGCAGGCATATACCATTTCCCCCCCAACCCCACTCACCCCCTTACCTACCCCCTCCAAGAACGCACACGACTAACATACTCCCCCACCAGAGGAACTCTTGCTTGGAACTGGCAGGACTTCGTATACACAGACGGCTCGAAAAAAGGAGGCAGCTCCCCTCTCGGGGCGGCAGCCACCCACCCAGCCTCGGACACCAACATCAAAATCCTGGTGACCTCTACCCCTCCCTCCCATACTATCAATCGAGCCGAACTAGCTGGCATTGACATAGGCCTCCAACTAGGCCATACCCACCTCCTAACTGACAGTGCGTGCTCCCTCCGTCTCATACAAGGATACCTTAACTGCCCCTCCGCTTATAGGCACAACATCCACCGCGACACACTCCTCTCCATCACACGCACCATCATAACCCGCTGCGACGCAGGCATCCGCACACATCTCGGCAAAATTAAAGCACACAACCACTCACTCGGCAACGACCTCGCAGACGCACTCGCTAACCAAGTAGCAGATGGTCAACCACCAAACACCACATACAACACAGGCTCGGACGTGTCCATTGGTCACTGGACCTGGCCTTACACCCTCATACCACAGACTCAAGGGGAACCCATACCCTACATATACACAAACCTCAAAGCCGACGCACACACCCACAGCTGCAAGCACACACTTACACCCCTCTCACAAACATCCAAACACGGCGCCCTCCTCGCCCGCGCCGCGGCAGACGGCGCCGACTTCACCTTCCACAAAAAACTCACAACACTCACCAACACCCAATTCACCCACAAACAAGAATTCATATGGGGCGTCCACAACACCCGCCTCCTCACACACAACCCCACCATGCGATGTCCCATGTGTGGACAATTCACCAGCAACGGCCACATGGCCGGTAACTGCCCATCCATGTCTGGCCTAAGACAGGACCGTCACAACAGCGCGCTACAACTCCTACTATCCCTCCTGGAACGCCACAACGGAGGTCGCTGGGAGACTATCACTGCAGACTTCGGTAACAAACCCATCAAGTCTTTCACCCGCCCCACCCCCACCTACACCCCTCTTGACTGTCACCCCCCACACCCCACCCACATGCCCACCCGCCTTGTTGATGCAGACGAAGGTCTCTCGCCCGACTCCCTAACCTCGTGCCCCGCTATCCTCCCCCCCGAAATCCTCCCGCCTGCACTACGTCCCCCGGCGCACAAACCCGATTTCATACGCCTCCTCGAACCTCGCTTCGTCGGTCACAACAACGGCCGCCGCCGATACTCATCTATCAGGAAAATACAGATAGGGGAGTGGAAGTACTGCACCGACCACAACCTCTCACACACAGCCCGCTTGATTAGGGACAAATACACACCCCTCGCAAATGCCATCCGAAACCACTGGCCAGGTACCGAAGTCGACATCCTACCCATCGCAAGTCTCACCTCTCTCCTCACCCTCCGCACCGACCCTCCCGACAAACTCATCACCAAAGCACGACTCGACACATCTCGCATCCTTTCCACACTCCATGCACACACCGTCCAATGGCTGCATTATCTCCTCCTTGTCTACCGCACCAAATCACGCACGACCACTCGCCGAGCCTCCGCATAACGCATCTCCCCAAGCCATAATGCACACCACCTTTAACCCGCTTCAGACCCTCCCCGGGGGGGAGTGAAATCCCCGACCACACTTGGAGAGGTTGGACATAGGTGGTTCACGGTCTAGCCCTGACTTGTAAGTTCCCTGTATGGCATAGTTGGGAGGGCCCAGAGACAGCAGCCGACGCATCCGGCTTTTTGGTGAAAAAACCGGCGCATACGGTACATATTGTAAACAATTTCAATTTCAATTTCAAGTCTCTCTCCATGACAAAGTCACTCGGTGAACAATGAGGTATGTCACCGTGCGAGTTAAGACCCTCGTCATCATCACAACTTTCCAACGTGAAGTCAAAACGTGAGTGTAGAGGTTCGAAAACGGAGTCAACCAGTTTCCAATAAATTGAACGTATGGTTATATGTCTACGACTCTCTTGCTACTTGCTTTGACGACGACGATCGACTATTGATTTAGTAGGTTTCCCCACTGTATTGAAACTGAAAATGAAATTGTTTACAATAGTACCGGCAAACTAGACCGGTGGTGTCTATCGTCCGTCTATAGGCCAGCCATATAGGACGCGTAAAAACGAAGATAGGACCGGGTTCTCTTCCACCAAGTACACATGTCGACACACCTATATGCAATGTGTGCCGACGTCCCTCGGGGGCTAAAAACATGTAAGCAACCGCAGCAAATGCCACGCCCCCCCCCGTCTAAGCAAATGAAATTGAAATTGAAATTGTTTACAACATGTACCGTATGCGCCGGTTTTACACCAAAAGCCGTATGCGCCGGCTGCTGTCTGTGGGCCCTCCCAACTATGCCATATAGGGAACTTACAAGTCATGGCTAGACCGTTAACCACCTAAATCCAACCTCTCCAGGGATGTTCGGGGGTTTTACTCCCCCCCCGGGGAGTTGCGCAAGACGAGGCGAGGGCAGCGTGTATTTAGGGGCGTGCGAAGGGGCAATGTTGCTGTAAGTAGTTCCTAATGCAGATTAGTTACAGAGAGCTAATGTATGCTTTGATAGAAGTCCTTATGTACATGACATCATCTAGAGTGTCTGAGCACGATATCACGAACTAGCGTATTGACAGCTAACAGCTAGAGCTGAACACACTTCTCTTGTCTCGACACCAGCCGCCACCCAAGGCTGGTTGTTTAGCGTACCTGTAACCAGCACACCGCAAGTTACAATATCTTCCTTATCGAACCGTGCATACCACGTTCAACATGTTATGGAGCCCTCCACCTGAAGGATACGCGAGACAAGATTGTCATTCGGCGTGCAACTTGGAAACTCGCCCGAAGGCAACGCCACTCAAATTTTTTTATTTTTGAAATAATAATACGTTACCATGTACTTTTATTTCCACCTTTTAATTCTGTTCTCCGGAACAGTTCCGCTACTATCAACTCTACTCTAGCCTAACCCGGCTATACTCTACTCTACGCCGCGACGACCTAGCCAACCACACAAGCGCACTCGCTTGTGTGGACAAGGTGCATACATGTCCAAGTTGGAGTGGGAAGGGGGGAGCACTGTGAGGGTGAATACCCATACACAGGGTGCACGACAGCATCAGCCGTAACGTAGAGCAGCGGACATATACACCTGCCTGTTATTGCCTTGGCTGTCATTGTGCCCCACACTGGGTGGAGGATACGGAAAAGGTGCATTGAGACGGCGCCCGCCGGCGGCGCAGCGGCGGCGGCCCCGGAGAGGGGTGCGCTCGCAGGCCCGTCGGCATCCCCTCACCTCCCCGTGGTGGGCGCTGGAAACCCGTAGCCGTGCCAGGCCTGGCACGGTAGGGGGCTAAGAGGGCCGACAGCTCGATCCGTGGGATCAGCAGCTGTCGGGAAAGCCCTGTACAGAGGGCTTTCGAAAAAATAATTTCTGTGCACTACCGGCGCCAAGATCTCCCGCTCGGCCCGTCCGATATGTTTTTTCGCGTAAAGATACTCCTAGATACAGCCTTACTTTTAGGAGTGGGACCTGTACTACGGCAGCGTTTGATGGCGAGGAGGGTACGGCCGGATCAGCGGTGGGAGGCGGGTGTTGGAGCTGGTGGTGGCCAGCTGGGAAGCAGCGCCAGGAAAGGGCGCTCGCTAGCTGTCGACCAGCCATGTGCCGGTCGTACCTTGCCGAGGGGTGAGGCAAGACATGGCACAGGACGGTGGCTAGTCGCAGACGGAGGAGCGGCTACAGGAGGCAGCGGCGATCCTTAGGATCAGCCGCCGCCGGAAAGCCCTGTACGGAGGGCTTTTTTGGATACTAAAAAGAATGTCCGTACCCGGCATCGAGCTAGTTGGGGAGCAGCACCAGGGTAGGGCGCTCACTAGCGCGTCGCTACGTCGTCCAGCGTCATCTCCCGGGGGGAGGAGTCAGCTGGGACGGCAAGGAGGACGGTCGCGATGGGAGGAGCGACACGATCTGGCGGCGACGACCCTTTGGGTCGGCGCCGCCGGAAAACCCGGCACGGAGGGTTTTGTTTAATTCCGGGCGCCCGCGGCCCGCCGGATCCGGCTACGGTGACCTGCCCACCCCCCTCTTCGACACCCACTACCCCGACAGACCTTCATACTCCTAGGAGTCCTTGAGCGTGGGCCCGGGTGAGCGCGGAGGCCCCCGCTCAAGAAAAGGCTGCTCGGTGGACGCGCGATCAGAGGGGGGAGGGTACGGCTACAGGCCGGAAAACCGACAGGTACCTGGGTACCAGACAGAGAAAAAACCGGGGAAATGAGCGGGGAAAATTCAGGCGCGGAGGCAGGAGCGCTAGTTTTTTCTATGTCTGTGTGTCTCGGTCCCCCCCACCTGTCCTCGAGGTGATGGGGGACCTCGACACGGAGGACCGCCGCGTCGGTGGACGCGGCAAGACCTTGGGGCGGGGTTTACGGGATGGAGCGCCGGGATCGACGAGCGACCGCGCGAGGAGGGGTTTTTTGCCAGCCTTTCCCCTCCTACCTTCGGCAAGACCGAAGTCACGCGGGAGCTAGATTAGGCTGGCCCGTCGTCCCTCCCGAACGCCGACCGGCCTAGGCCGGTCGACACCCCGGTTCGGCGGGAGCGGGCCGTGCATCGTGAAGGTCGAGCAGCAGTTTAGTTTTGCATTTCTCGACAAGTGGATTTTAGATCTGTTTTTCTTGATTACAAAATTATTAGCTGTTACTGCCATTGGAGAGGTTGGGATTAGTGGTTCACGGTCTACCTCACGCTTTTAAGTCCTGTATGGCATAGCATAAGGGGGGGCCCAGAGACTCCAGCCAGTTTTACTGGTATTGGAGTGTTTAATTTCAAATTTCAAATAATTTCAAATTTCAAATTTCAAATTGCATTGAGACACCCCGGGGCTACAGGCCGAGGGGTCGGTGGGCATCAGGCCGTCTCTTTGTATACCGCCGTTAGGCACAGTTACCGCTAGTGGATTTTTCCAATGTCCGGTTGGGTACTCGTCTTTTCCTTGGAATGGCGCCAAAATCAAAGCCGGCACCTCCCGCATCGGCCGCCGACTCGGCTGCCGACTCCGGTACGTGCGACACTCCGTCGGCCGACTCAGCCGGCGACAATATTCGACTGGTGATGGAGCAGTTGCAACTGCTCCACGCCAGAATGGACGACCATGACCGAACGAAGTCGGAGCTTCTCCGTCGGGACGCGCTGCGCAATCACCCGGCACCTATCGACACGGCGCCGCCCCCACATGTGGCCAACCAGTACCGGCATGCTAGCTACTCCGTGCCTGCTCCGACATTTGAGCCGTCACCCCACGGCAGCGCCAGTCGCAGGCCCACGATCGACCCGGATTTTGTTGCAATGACAGCAGACTCGGCCACCAACTTCGACGGTGACTCGTTTTCCCGGTCTTTTCGCATGGACGCCCCACTTCTGCCGAGGGCGGGTGAGTTCAAAACTTGGAAGCGCGACTTTCTGTCGTTCCTTTCAATTAAGGGGGCTGCGTTGATCCCTCAACTGGCTCTTTCCTCCTCTCGCGTGCCTCTGAATACCGTCGCTCAGCGGTTCGCACACGCTATGCTCGTTCAGTGCTGTCGACAGAACAAACCAGTTGCACAAGCCATCGCGGGGGTTCCCGCTGGACGACCCGACTGCGGGACAGCTGCCTGGGAAATGTTGTGCGAGAGACTGGACGCGCAGTCCATCTCACGCACGTTGTCGCTCCTGGACCGTATGATGGTTCGTCAGGCTTCTGGTCAATCTGTCTCTGCATACGTCCACGCTGTGAAGCAGTGCTTCGATGAGCTGAACGAGTGTCTGCAGGTGAAGGATGGTTCTGCTGCCATTCACCCCGACGTTCTCGCTCTAGTCATGATTCGCGGCCTCTCAAACGTTGGGCAGTATGGCCAAGCCAAGCAGTGCGTGATTAACGCTTTTGACACCGATTTCATTCTGTCGGCCGACAGAGTGATGGGGAGCATTATCCACCAAGCTCAGAATCTGGACGCATATGTCTCCAACAGAACAGACACTGATGATTCAGGGACTGCGGTCAATGCCTTCCTTGCGGATCGTAAACGGCAGGGTGGCCGTGGCATTGGGGGATGGACCGCGGACAAAAAGAAGTCCAAGTTCTCGATTAAGTGTGGGGCCTGCGGAGACCCAAACCATGTCTGGTCGACCTGCAAAGCGCCGGATGCTGATTTGCTCCGCTGGACACTAGCCAAGCGTAAGCAGATTGCCGAAAAGTACGCCGGTCAGCCACCCCCCACTGCCCACCTCAGCGACCTTCCTGCTGACGAGGCGTCTGCGGAACATGCTGCTGCTGAGGACGCACTGGAGTACGACATGCAGGACGAATATGACGACACTGAGGTCATTACGTCCTTTGCCTCTGTTGCATTCACGTCCGACACAGCTCGTGTTGCAGACCTTTCTGATTACTGGGTAGTTGACTCTGCTTGCTCCGTTAACTTGACGTCACTTCGGTCGGATTTTTCGGAATTTCATCCCTCTTCCCGCCGCAGCACTGTCGGTGGCGTCGGTGTCACGGTACAGAGCACTGGAACTGTCCGCATTCCCATTTGCTTGATTTCCGGTCGAACGGTCTTTCGGCTCGTTCATGCCCTCTATACCCATGACTTGTCCTCTCGGTCTGCGCAACGTATCAGTCGTCTACTGAGTGTCAGCTGGATGCAGAAACACTCAGGGTGCGCGTTTTCTTTCCCCACCGACACTGACTCTGGCATGTTGCTTGTCACCACAGGAATGGGGATGCTAATCCCGTCGGGGAACGGGCTGTACCTCCTCCCGAGGTCGCATGCATGCGCTGGGCTGTCCTCGCACAACGTAGACAGTCATAGACAGAAACCTGTCGCACTTGCTGCTGAGTGTGACGCTGCTTTGTGGCATAGTAGAATGGGGCACCTGAACATGCAAAGCCTCCAGGCTCAGCATTCTCATAACACGGTGTCTGTACCTGTTATGCCTAGTTCTGTAAAAGATCTCTCCCGTGAGTCTTGCAATCTGAACAAAGCCGCGTCTGCAACTAAAAATTGCAAAGCATCTCAGAAGCCAGCTGCCCCACTTCAGCACCTGTCGTGTGATCTGTGGGGTCCTGTCAGTGTTCCCTCACCTTACGGTCTGCGGTATTGCCTGCTAGTCATAGACCATCACACAAACTTCATGTGGGTGAGGTTTCTGAAATCAAAGGATGAGACGTGCGCGAAACTGGAGACCATCCTCATGGACGCGCGGCATACCCATGCCCGGTATCACTCACACCTCCATGCGTTTGCATCGTTTCTAAAGTTTGATTCAGACTCGGTATTCGAGGCAGCGAACACGCAGCTCATGTGCACGAGATTGGGTTTCAGCATTCAATTCTCGGCGCCCTATGCACATCACATGCTTGGGAAGGCAGAACGCCCGTGGCGCACTCTGCGTGACTGCGCGTCCTCAATGCTTCACGCGATGTCTGTGCCTAACAGCATGTGGTCCTGCGCGATCAGCACGGTGGTCCACCTCCGTAACCGTACCTACAGTCGGGCTGTCGGTCCCTCGGGGGGGGTCCCTGTCACCCTTCTTACATGCGCAGTTCCGGACGCGTCAGTATTTCGCGTATTCGGGTGTGCGGCATTTGCCAAGGTACATGATAATCTCAGACGGAAACTCGGCCTGAAAGCGTTCCGAGGTGTGATGGTGGGGTACTCTCACAACTCGCCGGGGTATCGTATCTACAACCTGCGACCAGGCGCATCACCACGTCTGTTCACGTCAAGTTTGTAGAGACTGTGCCCGGGTTTGGGACATCCCACACTGTCGCCTCGTCGATAGATGTGTGTGCAGACGCAAATACTGTCCCTGTTTCCCCTATCAGTCACCCACTCACAGATCTTATCGTGGCCGCAGAGGACACTGTGCATGTGGTTGAGGTCGACAGACCCGCTCGCCTTCGCGGACCGCCTCCTCGCTTCGGGCACTACGTTGCCCATGTATCTACTGTGCCGCGTGTGTGTGTGTCACTGACTCGTGTGATGACGACCTGTCCGACCACATGGATGACATCATTCCGCTTCCTGATTTCTCCATGATGGTAGCTCAGCCACACCACAGGTGCTCTGAAGGACCTGTGCGTGAAGTCGCCATGGTGTCCGCGAGCGTCTGTGTTGAACCAACATCCTACAAAGATGCTTTGGTTAGTCCACAGTCGGCGGAGTGGCAGACGGCCATGCAGGTGGAATTCGACTCTTTGACGTCCAACCAGACATGGGATCTCGTTCCCCTGCCCGCTGGACGCCGCGTGGTCAACAACATGTGGGTTTACAAGGCTAAAACAGACGCTTCTGGAGCTGTCTCTCGGTACAAGGCGCGGTTTGTCGCAAAGGGCTGCAGCCAGCGCGAGGGGATTGATTACACGGAGACCTTCTCACCCGTCATCCGACTAGCTAGCCTCCGCGTCTTCTTTACTATCGCCGCGGCTCGCGACCTCGAGCTGGGCGGTCTCGACATCGACACGGCGTTCATGTACGCACCCATCAAAGAGGATGTCTACATCAGACAGCCACTTGGGTTCGATGACGGGACCACCAATGTCTGTCACCTGCGCCGGTGCTTGTACGGCCTGAAGCAGTCCCCCAGGGAGTTTAATGAGCTGCTTCGCGACTGGCTCGTCTCTCAAGGCTTGCGCCAGCTGCTGTCGGACCCGTGCATCTACATTTTTGAGGCAGACGGCGTCTTCGCCATGATTGCCCTCTACGTGGATGACATTCCCGTGGCGTGCAACGACACAGCCTGGCGGGTGGCCTTCACCGCACTGGTGCGATCCCGTTTTGACATCAAGGATCATGGTGCTCTGTCCGACATCATCGGCATCCACATCACCAGGGACAGAGCAGCGCGTACCATCAGCCTCGACCAGGGCAAATACGTGCGCGAGCTGCTTGAAAAGCATGACATGGTGGACTGCAAACCCTCGTGTCTCCCGATGGACCCCGGTTTCTTGGCTGCCATCTCCAAGCAGACGGCTGTACCTCTCACGGGCGCGGACCGGGACGTGTACCCGAGCCTGCTCGGCAGTCTGCAGTACGCCGTTGTTTGCACTAGACCGGACATTTCGACCGCGCTTAGCATTCTGGGCTTTGCGCAGGCGAACCCCACGGTGGCCCACATGCAAGCCCTTAAGAAGGTGCTGCGCTACCTCAAGGGGTCTCCAGACATGAGCCTGACGTTGGGGGGGGTGAGGACAACACTCTCCAACTTACAGGCTTTGCTGATGCAGACTGGGGCAATGACAGTGAGACACGCCGGTCACGATCGGGATTTGTGTTTACACTGGGCAGAGGTGCAGTCACCTACAAGTCTAGGAAATAGTCCTGCGTCGCACAGTCAACATGCGAGGCTGAGTACTACTCAGCAGCGGACGCGACTAAGGAGGCCATCCATATTCGACAGATGGTTTCGGAGATCTTCAATCGACATGTCAGCGGGACGACCACCATATGGGAAGACAACCAGAGCTGCATCGCCTATTCGCAGAATGCACTGGTGAGCGAGAAGACCAAGCACATCGACCTGAAGTATCACTTCGTGAAGGACCACGTGCAGCTGGGGACTGTCAAACTACGGTACCTACCCACTGGTGACATGGTCGCCGACATGCTGACCAAGCCACTGCCTGGATCTACACTCGTGAAACACAGGAGCGCCATTCTGGGGACATCCGGACCCATGCAGCGACACACTTCGTAGATGGAATTCTGTAATCACTTCCATCTGGTTACAAGACACACCTTAGCTATCTTGAGGGGGAGTGTTGTAAGTAATTCCTAATGCAGATTATTTATAGAGAGCTAATGTATGCTTTGATAGAAGTCCTTATGTACATGACATAATCTAGAGTGTCTGAGCACGATATCACGAACTAGCGTATTGACAGCTAACAGCTACAGCTGAACACACTTCTCTTGTCTCGACACCAGCCGCCACCCAAGGCTGGTTGTTTAGCGTACCTGTAACCAGCACACCGCAAGTTACAGTATCTTCCTTATCGAACCGTGCATACCACGTTCAACAAATGTGCATAGGCGCGGCGGGAGGTCGTGCGGGATTTGATGCGGTATATGAGTAGGAGAGGATGTAGCCATTGGACAGTATGCGTGTGGATTTGTGCAAGGATACGAGACGTGTCGAGGCGTGCTTTGAAGATGAGTTTGTCAGGAGGGTCTGTGCGGGCGGTGAGTAGGGAGGTGAGACTCGTGATGATGGAGGAGTGCGGTGTACCTGTGCGGCTCATAGCGATGGGAAGGATGTCTACCATTGTGCCGGGCCAATGGCTGCGGATGGTGTTTGCAAGGGGAGTGTATTTGGCACGTATGAGGTGAGCTGTTTGGGAGAGGTTATTGTCTGTGCAGTACTTCCATTCCCCTATCTGAATCTTTTTGATGGATGCGTAACGGCGGAGACCGCTTGTATGACCCACGAAGCGAGGTTCGAGGAGGCGGATAAAGTCGGGTTTGTGTGCGGGGGGTCGTAGCGCAATGGGGAGAATCTTAGGTGGGAGGACGGCGGGACACAAGGTTAGGGAGTCGGGCGAGAGGCCTTCGTCAGCAACAACAAGGCGGGTGGGCATGTGGGTGGGGTGAGGCGGATGGCAGTCAAGCGGAGTGTGGGCGGGGGTGGGGGTAGCAAATGATTTTATGGGTTTGTTACCAAAGTCTGCACTGATGGTTTCCCAGCGCCCTCCGTTGTGGCGTTCCAGGAGGGAGAGTAGGAGTTGCAGCGCGTTGTTGTGTCGGTCTTGTGTTAGGCCAAACATGGTGGGGCATTTACCGGCCATGTGGCCGTTGCTAGTGAATTGGCCACATAGGGGGCAGTGTAGGGTGGGGTTGTGAGTAAGAAGGCGGGTGTTGTGGACGCCCCACAGGAATTCTTGCTTGTGAGTGAAATGAGTATTTGTAAGGGTTGAGTTTTTTTGTGGAAAGAGAAGTCTGCGCCGTCCTCCGCGGCGCGGGCGAGGAGGGCTCCGTGTTTGGTCGTTTGCGAGAGGGGTGTGTGTGTGTGTTTGGTGCTGTAGGTGTGTGCGTCAGCTTTGAGGTTGGTGTATTTGTAGGGTATGGGTTCCCCTAGGGTTTGTGGAATGAGGGTGTATGGCCAGGTCCAGTGGCCTTTCCTGACCTCTGAATCTGTGGTGTATGTGGTGTTTGGTGGGTGTCCGTCCGCGACTTGGTTGGCGAGTGCGTCTGCGAGGTCGTTACCTAGGGAGTGGTTGTGTGCTTTAATTTTGCCGAGGTGTGTGCGGATGCCTGCGTCGCAGCGGGTTTTGAGGGTGTGTGTGATGGAGTGGAGCTTGTCACGGTGAATGTTGTGTCTGTAAGCGGAAGGGCAGTTTAAGTATCCTTGTATGAGGCGGAGGGAGCACGCATTGTTTGTAAGGAGGTGGGTGCGGCCGAGTTGGAGCCCTATATTTATGCCAGCAAGTTCAGCTCGATTTACTGTGTGCGAGGGAGGGGTAGAGGTTACCAGGATTTTAATTCGGGTGTCCGAGGCGGGGTGTGTGGCTGCTGCTCCGAGAGGGGATGAGCCCCCGAGCCGTTTGTGTAGACAACGTCCTGCCAGTTCCAAGCAAGAGTGCCTCTGGTGGGGGGGTATGTTAGTTGCATGCGTTCCGGGTGGGGATATGTGATGGGGTGAGTTGGGTTTGGGGGGAGGTGGTATATGCCTGCCGAGTGGGGTGAGTAGGTGTCGAAGAGGTGAGGGGGAGGGATAATGAAGGCGGGGTTGGGGAGGTGAGTGTCGTAGATAGATTCGAGAGTGTTGTGAAGTGCGGTCATGGCTGTGGGTGATGGGAGGGTGGAGAGTGCGAGGGGGTTGGCGACGAGGTATATGTCGACCATCCATCGTGTGCCGAATGGGGTAGGGGTGGGGTTGCCAGTGTGTTGGTCGGGGGGTAGGAAGGTGTTTGCGTCATTGGGAAGGGTGTAAAGGTGGTGGGTGTATGGGGAGTTGATGTATTTGGAGTGGCGGTAGGGTGTGTGTTCCCATCGGGGGAGGATGAGGATGGTTGCGCTGGGTGTGTGTGGGGCTGTGAGGTGTGCGTTGGTGATTGCGTGTTCAATGGCGCGGCGCATGCAGTCGTGGTCGTATTCGGGGTTGGCGATGTTGGTGCCTTGCCATGTGTGTGGGGCATTGCTGCCACTAGATGAGAAGACGATGTCTTCGGGGTAGAGTGAGTGATATGTCGTGGAGTGTAGGGATTTATTGAGGGGGTCGGAGTAGAGTTCTGTATGGATGCGGAATATGTGGCGGAGAGCTGTGAGTAGGTCTTCTCTGATGGCCCATCTATTACGGGTGGTGGTGGCGGGTGTGGGTGAGTTGATTTCTGAGCGGGAACCTAGGCGAGTGAGGAGGTGGTAGACCTCCTGTTCGAACGTGAGCTGTGTGAGTTATGGGCGGAAGAGTTGAAAGAGGTGGCGCCGTCTAAGCAGTAACAGCAGAAATACTTTTGTAATAAAAAATAACATCAAAGAATAAACCCAATTGTCCAGAAATGCAAAACTGAACTGCTGCTCGACCTTCACGATGCACGGCTCGCTCCCACCGAACTGCCGACCGGCCTAGGCCGATCGGAGTTTGGGAGGGACGACGGCCCAGCCTAATCTAGCTCTCGCGTGATTTCGGTTTTGCCGAGGATAGGAGGGGGAAGGCTGGCAAAAAGTCCCTCCTCACGCGGTCGCTCGTCGATCCCGCCGTCTAATCCCGTAGACCCCGCCCCAAGGTCGCTCTCGCTCCTCCCGACCCGACGCTCCTCCTTGTCGAGGTCCCCCGTCACCTCGAGGGCATGTGGGGGGGACCGAGACACACAAACATAGGAGAAAATTGTCGCTCTTGCCCCCGCGCCTAGATTTTCCACCCTCACTTCCTCGGTTTTCCATGTCTAGTACTGGGGTACCTACTTGGCAGTCCGGCTTGCGCCCGTACCCTCCCCCTCTTATCGCGCGCCCAACGAGCAACCATGTTTCGAGCGCGGGCCTCCGCGCTAACTCGGGTCCACGCTCTCTCTTCATGTATGTCTAGCGATGGTGGGTGTCAAAAGGGGGTAGGGTAGGTCACCGCCGTAGCCGGATCCGACGGGCCGCGGGGCGCGGAAAGCATTCTAAACCCTCCATGCGGGGTTTTCCGGCGGCGGCCGTCCCGGAGGGTCGTCGTCGACAGATCATGTTGCTTCCCCCATCACGACCATCCTCCTTGCCGCTCAGGCTAGCTCCCCCCCCCCCCGGAAGATGTAGCCTTGCGACCTAGTGAGTTGCCAGTGTGCGCACTGCCATGGTGCGGCTTCCCGACTTGCCATAGATCCGGCGTTGTAGATACGTCCGTACCCTCCTCACGTCCCCCTAAAGAATATGAGGGCCCACCCGCATCATTCGTACGCAGGACGGTAACCACTCCCGTGTCCCTACGTACGTTTCCGATCACCGTTGGGAGAAATGAGGGAGAACCACGGGGTAGGGTAGTGCAGTAACCTCTACGCCGGGTGCGGACATTATTTTAGTTTCCGAAAATGCCTTCCGTACATGGCTTCCGGCGGCGGCTGAGCATGAGGATCGACGCTGCCTCACCTAACCGCTTTTCCGCCTGCGACCGACCTCTGGCATGTGTCGCGTCGTGCCTCACCCCCCGGGAAGGCGCGGCTAGCACATGGATGGTCGACGGCAAGCGAGCGCCCTTTCTTGGCGCTTCTTCCAGGCTGAACATCGCCAGCTCAAACGCCTCCGTCCCACGGTTTATCCGGCCGTACCCTCCTTGCCACCACTCCCTCAAGATATTCAAGTCCCACCCCTCGAATTAGGACAATATCTAGTAGCATATTACCACGAGAAAAATGTATAAGACGGGCCGAGCGGGGGATCATGGCGACGGCAGTGCACAGAAATTATTCATTAAAAAGCCCTATGTACAAGGCTTTCCCGACAGCTGTTGATCACGCAAATCGCAGTGCCGGCCCTCTTAGCCCCCTACCGAGTCCGGCATGCCACGGCTACGGGGTTTCCAACGCCAAACACGGGGAAGTGAGGGATGCCGGTGGGCCTGCGAGCGCACCCCGCTCCGGGGCCGCCGCTGCTGCTCCGCCGGCGGGCACCAACAAGTATTACCATTATCAGTCCCTAGAGCATGAAATAATGTAACAACGTCATCACAACTGTCGTGATTTAGAAGTAAGTGGCATGATGGCCACTACGCGACATTCATTCTTTTCCGATGCGTCGGTCGAGCGCACGCCTAGTACGTAGAAGATCGCGGGTTCGATACCCGGTGAGTCAAGTCTTAGTATGTAGGCGTGTGACAGCCCAAGATGATCCCACTTTCCACATTGGTGTCGGAGCCGGGCTGATGGCAGAGAGGGAATCTCGGCATAGCCACAAATACCACCCGCCACTCTACAATTTTAACCGCAAAAGGAACCAGCCGGCCCCCATCCTCCAAGGCGAAAGGTTAGTAGTAGTCATGAGCGATCTTGAGAGAAGGCATTTGTAATAAGTGTCTCCGAAGCACGGCGATCGGCATCGAGCTTAGCTTGCTACCGCCCCTAACGCGAGACTCCCAAGCCACGGGAGCGGAGCAACAACAGCCGGGACACTAGAGTTCGTGCGCGCACTATTGACTGCAACATCCCCTACAACCATGTGCCTATTATGCGGAGATGCAAATCCAAAGACGCAAATCCAACCACACCACATCACCCGGCCGGTCCCGGGAAGCACTAGGCCGAATGCGATGTATGAACATGCATCCCGCCCCTTAATTACCGTCCCCGCCTCACTCATGAAGTTTTCCAAAACGGAATTCACCATCCCGCGCGTTCGAAATACAAAGTATAAAATGGTACGAGTCCTCGGCCAGTAGTCTTTATGGCCTAACCATACGTTAAATAAAATTCGTGCAACAAGATTTTAGGAAGGAAGCAGCGGAAATTTAATAGCCTAGAAGGTACACTGGGATTGGGGTTGGGATAAGTGGTTACATGGCGTAAATCCTTAAGCATCGAAGAGACCTATAATTGGTCTGATCACAAGGGGCGCCTGGAGACAGAAGCCATTGACTCGATGAGTGTTGTAAGCAATTTCATTTCATTTCGTCATTAGAAAGTACCTGTACGCTCACCCGTATTGGTACCCGGCAGGCGAAGGCGTCCGGCCCGGCGAAGACTTGGCCGACCTGGCTGTCGGTATGCGCCGGTGCCTGCGCAAATAAGGGCCGAGTTCATGTAAAGGGGACAGCCGTGGTGGACGAAGCCCTAGCAAATCTGTAGACCATTTCGTATAAATAGCCGCCTTGTACTCGTGTGCTAAGTGAGGTTCTGTTTCTATTCTTCCTTCCGCACAGTGCCTGGCAGCTGTGGTCCCGTGCTGGACCTGCGACCACAGCCCGCGCTGCGTCCGCATCTCGACCAACAGCACGGCGTAGCCACGTGGTAGTGTGTCTGGGTTGTCATCACAACAATTGCGGCCGTGGACGTGACGTGCAATGAGCCGCGGCTGGCGGCTAGGCTCGACTGCCTGCCAGGTCTTTCTCCGAAGATGCGCAGCGGAAGTACAAGCGGTGACGGTGTCATCGTCGGCGGGTTCTGTCGGTGCTGCGGGAGGCCATGCTGTCCGTCAGTCGGTGCGCAGTAGTGGAGGCAACAGCAGCTGCCGTCCTCACTCGACGTACGCTCCGAAAGCCGCACACACGCCCTCCCCAGCTCCCTTCGTTCCAGCTGCACAGGTAACGACAGCGCTGCCGTTAACCGCACCCCCCTCTGCCCTGTGCCCTACGTGACACGATATAGCGAAAGAAAGCGTGCGTCGCGAAAAAATAGAGGTCTGAGTATCACACTGCCGTTGCTCCCATAGGCGCTGGCTCGTGTGGCTGCAACGCCCGCAGCGAGCTCTGCACTGGTGATAGCTGCCTACAGATGGTTGCAGGTGAGCTCTCCCCCCTCCCCCCACCCCCTCACACAAACAGAGCCCAAAGCTCACGTGCGGGTCTCAAGACAGAGCGCGCCAGTCTGAGGTGGCCCACCCTCCATTGTGGTGGCAGTATGCGGGGGTGGGGACGCTGGCGACGGGGGCGGGGCTGATGGCAGAGAGCGCCAGGCGGTCTAAGCTACCAGAGGTCTGCTCAAGCCACGGACGTGGGTCGCTGGGGGAGCAGAGCCAGCTTGCGCGCTACTTGCCCATAGAGAAAGTCAAGAAGACTGTGCGGCTGGTGGTGAGGGGAACGTACCTCGCGATGCTGTTCACACCCTCGGCGCTGCTAGGGCTGCTCGTCTTCATCACGGGCAGTCGACGGCTGACAAACCTTTGGTCAGTGCCTTTACTGCGTGGCACAGGGTTACCCCACACCCTGTCATCATGCTGCCCCTTTTGTTCTCCTGTTGGCTGATCCTCGCTCATCCAATTGACGTTAGGTACGATGTTCTCAGCGCAACACTTGAGCACGGTGGAGCAGCCTTCATCAAGTGCGTTTCCCTCGAGTTAACGAGTGAGGGTGGCAGGGGGAGCCGAGGGTGGGGGTTTGTTTTCGTTCCGTGGAGCAGCGCTCACTCTGTCCTGTGCACTTGTAGGTGGGGTCAGTGGGCAAGCACGAGGACTGACTTGTTCCCTGTTAAACTGTGTGAAGCGCTGTCGAAGCTTCACTCAGGTAAGGCGACTGCCCACAGCACAACCAACAGCAGCTACCACACCCCCCATTTTCAATGCTGAACCCTCCACGAGCCCTAGCGTGCATGAGAAGAGCGGATGCGGATGGGGGGTGTGTGTGTGTTTGGGGGGGAGGGGGTGGGGGGGCATAAGCCCTTGCTGGCCAATGCCCAACAAATGCGGTGGGTCATCCACGAACAGGCTTACGCCACACTTGTGGTGGTGCTGGTTTGGCTGCAGGGGCGCCGTGCCATTCGTTTTCACACACTGCCCATATCATTGAGAAGGAGCTGGGCTTGCCCGTGGATGAAGTCTTTTCAGAGTTTGACCGCACACCGGTGGCATCCGGCAGTGTCGCCCAGGTGTACAAGGCGGTGTACAACGGCCAACCTGTGGCTGTCAAAGTGCGGCACCCAGGGGTGGAGGAGCAGATCCGGGACGACTTTGTGGTGCTGGGTGGCCTCGCATCGTTCCTCGGCTCGTTTGAGTCCCTACAGTGGATGAACCTCGAGTCGTCGCTGTCGCAGTTTTCGCACACCATGGCAGACCAGGTGATGCTGGACGCCGAGGCGCGCCACCTGACGCGATTTATTCACCTCTTTTGGGGCCGCAGCGGTGTGTCGTTCCCTGTGCCTTGCTACCCGCTAGTCACACCCGCCGTGCTGGTGGAGTCCTTTGAGTTCGCGTCCAGTGTGACAGACAGCATCAACGCCGACCTTACTACACACGTCAGGAAGTATGTTGTCCGTCAGGTGAGGTCCATATGCTCCCTTATTGAGTGAATAACTTCTGCTTGCGTTTCCATTAGAATGGAGCGGTGCAGTGAGGGAGAGGAGGAATGGGCCTATCGAAGTATATGTGTATGGAGTGGGGATATTGTGGGCATGTATGCATGTTGTACTGTGTTTGTGTGGGTATGGGTGTTTGTGAAAGAAAGTGAGAGCAAGAATTCATGCGGGCGTGGGAGGCAACGAGGGTATGTGTGTGTGTGTGTGTGTGTGTGTATGTGTGTGTGTGTGTGTGTGTGTGTGTGTGTGTGTGTGTGTGTAGGTATGTGAGTGTGTGTGTGCGTGTGGGTGTGCGAGTGTGAGGGTAGGAGTGCGTGCATGTGTGGGAAAGAAGGGAGCTCCAAAAGCAATATGTCGTGGTGGTGAAAAGTGAGTGGAGGTCCTACGTTCTTCGCAGGGTACCCAAATTTACCTTCAAATGCTGCTCGCGGACAATTTCATGCACGCCGACCTGCACCCGGGGAACATTCTGCTGCGGTACACGGAGTCGGGGGTGAGCATGGAGATCCTTTGCCTCCCATGTTCTCCTGCAACTGCTTGTGGGTAGTTTGGGGTGCATTCGCCTCTGACAACGCTGGCCCGCCTGCGTCCTTGCAGATTCCACAGCTGGTGCTTGTCGATGCGGGGATGGTGGCACAGTTGGACCGAGAAGAGCAGGAGAACTTCATCGGTCTGTTTCAGTCGTTTGGGGCGGGCGATGGTGAGAAGGTTGCTGCCTTAATTCTCACACATCTACACGCGTAGACACACTTACACACCAACAGACACACAGCCACACGCGCGCGCGCACGCACGCACGAACGCACGCATCATGCCTACGCTGACTTAATGATACAACTAATGAGGGGGTCGGGTGCATTGTGGCAGGCGGCGCAGCATATTCTACAGTTTGCGGAGGATCAGACGTGCACGGACACTGACGAATTCGTTCACGACATGAAGCAGCTGTTTGGTCAACGCTGCCGGGGTTACAACACAGGCAAGTGGGGCAAGAGCTTGCTGTTCATTCTGTCGTTACCCTGTCCGGGGGCCACCTTACAAACTGTTACACGATATCCTCATCTGTTGTTGATGTTCGGCTCGTAGGCGTGGACATTGGCGAAGTGGTGCGGGGCTGCCTGGATGTGGTCAGGAGCCACCGCGTGCGTATGGACGCCAACTACGTCACACTACTGGTGAACGTGCTCTGCATAGAGGGCCTCGGGCGTCAGATGATGCCCGAGTACAACATCCTGGACTCGGCGAAACCGATGTTAGAGGCGCATCGCGTGCTGGGGACGCGGAAGCTGTCAGGTGCCCTACCCAAATCGCCTGCCATACGGCTCATTCAATCCGTCTGCCTCCTCATGTTTGCGAAATTTCGACCACGCTGAGGTGCTCTGACGGAATGTCCGACCTACGTGTGTGTGTGTGTGTGTGTGTGTGTGTGTGTATTTTGTTGTTTGCAGTGCTGATGCCCCTCTACAGTGTATATTCCGCTATGCTTGACAAAGTGCTTTGGTGGGAGTATTGCTTTGTGGAGTGGGCCACGGGCGGAATTGGCGAAGCGACACCGCAGTGAGTTGCCCTGAGGACAAGGAGAGGCCAGAGTTCATTGTTGTCACTCCGTTGCAACTATTCTCGAGTCGGCGGAATTCGCAGACTCGGTCCGAGTAGAGCGGCGTGGGGAGTGTGATGGAGCCAACCGCGAGGACAGTCAATTAGCGACGATATAGGGTTAGGCTTTTGTGTCACCGCAGTAACCCATTGAACGTTTCATAATGGATTTGTCTCTTAAGTATTCGATGCGGTGGTGCAAGCAGGTGAAGGGGCGGTCGGGGTTGGGATTCATGTCTTGTATGCAAAATGCAAAGCTCGGTGAGGAAAGGGTATCGAATGATTATTGCACTGGGTTGTTGCGGCTCCTCTGGTGCCTGAGTTTGGTTTGTCGGGCATCTGGACATGTTGGGCCTTCGTTTCCTATGTAGTGATGGGATTCGAAGTAGGTGCGCTCAAATGTAGTGGAAGTTTTGCGGTGCATGATGTTCACATGGCAAGTGAGGTCCATGTGCGCAATGCAATACATTGAACACGTCTGTCAGTCTTGTACTTCCGCCGTAAGTTCATGTCGTGCTCTGCCGTCCACACCATCACCACTTAATTAAAGCTGCGTACCCGCCGTCCGCAATGCTTCGTTCCGCACGCCTCCACCTTGCCCCGCCGTATTGTGAACTCGGCAATGCTGCTTAGTTAACAATGCCATAGTAGTAATAATACGGCGTTCAATATTTTAGGCAATCCAGCAGGGCGTATAATTTGGATTAATGAGGAAGCAGGCAATTTGCCCCGTGATGTATGTCCTTCATTCTGGTCCATGAGTAGGCGATACGGTGCTTTGGAAATTTGAAGGCCAAGGTTGTATGTTGAACTCTTTTCCTTTAGCTAAGAACTCGGAAGATTAACAACGTGGTATTATTCATCACTGATATCGTTGTTGAGTTCTCGCCGTGTTGCTTGTAAGTAGGTCGACGGGAGCACATGGTATCGTGATATGCTGAGTATAAGGGTAGTACATATACGGGTACATGTACATAAACGAAACACTCTGCGGTCGTTGTCCAGCATATCTTTTCCAAGTTGAGCAACTCGGTCCGAAGGGCGACGCCGAGACAGCCAGCGCCTCGCTACACCATCCTCTCAGCCCTTCGACTATTGATAGCTGATACCGGGACCTGCGTCTTTTTTTGTATAATTAAGTCAGAGAGGGAAGGAGAGCCTGTGCTGCCGGTAGACGTTGCTCTCAGTCCTGCCGACCAGACATATGATATCGACATATTATATTGTTAGCGGTCATCTTTACTTTTGGAATTTGAAAATCGGCGGAGGCGATTTTCCCCGAGCTGAATTTTCAAACGGACGCGTGGTACTTGACCAAAGAAGTCTGTCGACAATTCCAACCACCTCTTCACATCACCCACGAAACCCCGACTGCAGCGGCCACCACTATGAGTTCACCCGTCAACCTTAGACCGCAAGGCATGTCCAAGCTTCGGAGTTGCCGCCCCTGCAGGCCTCTGGTCTACAGGTGAGCCGCCTGTCCACCGGCACTGGTACCTGGGTCGTTGGGCTCCACTGACGACTGCAGATGGTCGTTATGGACGGACTCGACATCCCCCCCCCCCCTTCCGGTGCATGCACACTCTCGCGCGCGCGGCGCAACACGGCATAAGAGAACGCAGGGCAAAAGCATATTAGCATTGTTGTAACGATAGCCCTGGCTCAGCAGCCCTGTCGTCTAGGCGGCTCTGTCTCGTTGCGGCGGCGGCACAGTTCGGGTAAAACGGTGATTGGCGCGTTTTGTGGCAATGTCAGCGACCTCTCGATGGGGAGCTGGGGGCGTGACCTGGGCAGCATGGAGGATGGTCGCGATGGGAGAAGGGAGTGTTTTCGAAGAAGCGCTTTGACACTAAATGCCTGTGTTGTTGCTTTGGTGCGTGGTGATAGGGTGAGGTTGGCTGGACCCCTTCGCGGTAGCGCTGTCGCGGTCGTGGCTCGCGCGTCCAATACCAGCGCCGCGCCGGCCGTGAGCTACACGGTGAAGCCGGGCGACACGCTGTGGGAGATAGCGCGCAACCACGGCATAACGGTGACCTCCATTCGCGAGGCCAACGACCTGCATTCAAAATCCAACATCATTTCAGACGGTCAGGTGAGCTGTCTATTCCTCGCTGCTCCTGTACCATCGCGTGCACAGCGGCGGCTCCGCATAAGAAAGCCGGCCCAGTCTCGAGTTCCTGGCCCTTCCTGTGTGTTGACCTACAGGTGTTGCGAATTCCCGGTGGCGAGTCTATGGGGGACGCGGGTACCAAGAGTCAGCCGGTGCTTCCCAACGTAGAGCAGGTGGGCGGGGCTCTGAGTCAGTCGGTGGCCGACATCTTCAAGAGCAGTTTACGCGGAGTGACGGGGGCACTGCAACGCCTGCGCGAGGAGAAGGTTGTCGCAGAGGACGAAGGGGCAGGGGTGGTTCCCTTTCAGGTGAGGCGCGGGTCGTGCCTCTTCCCCATGCCTTATCACTTGAGCTTTCACTTGCCTGAGTCGTGCTCTTCTGGGCGTCGTTGCGTCGCGTAGGGTGCACAGGTGGCGAAGGGTGTCGCGTCCAGTCAGTCTCAGACGGAGGCGACAGTGATTCAGTCTAAGGCGAAAGCGGGGGTGACGCAGCAGCAGGGGGAAACCTCACAGGGTGCATGCAAGACAGGGCCGGCCATGTCACCCGCGGAGCGCAGAAAGTGCCCGGACCTGTGGACATCGAAGTCAAGCAAGGTGCAAAGTATTGCGTTGGACGACTGCGAGCAGCTGCTTTACGACAACATGGTGGGCGGACTGGACAAGGACGTGATGCTGGTGGTGTACGCGCCGTGGTGCCCTTACTGCAAGAGCATTGAGCAGGACATTGAGAAGCTCGCCACGGGGCTGCAGCGAGACAGCGGAGTGGCGATCATGAAACTCCGCGGCGACTCACCCGCCGCTCGCCTTTGGCTGCGAGCTCAATTGGGAGTCGAGAGCTTTCCATCCATCATTGGCTTCCCACAGGTGCCTTCGCATCACCCGAGCTGCTAATACCTCCCACCATTTCCGAGTTCGAGACACATACACACACCACAAACACAGACACACACAACTTCGAGCGCGCACGGAGTGTGTGTGTGTGTGTGTGAGAGGGAGGGAGAAAGAGAGAGTGTGTATTTATTTGCGACGGCCAACACTCATCACCACTCAATTCTGCATACGGACGATGTTGCAGGATGGTGGTGGGCCGCTGCGCTACATAGGCCCGCGCGACACCAACTCGCTGCTGGACTTTATGAATGTGCACTGCCGAGCGCTCACAGTGGGAGCCAAGCCGCTGCGGCTGGAGAACAGCAAAACAGCTGGTGAGCCACCAAGCTGCGGGGAACGAAAAATGAAAGGGTTGGGGGGCGTCTGCAATCTATGACCAGCATCGTCACCCTCTGCTACCTTTACTTCTTTCTCTTCCCTTACTTTGCCTCTGCTGCTCTTCTCCCTGTGCCAGTCGTGGGCTTCATGCCGGACTTTGGCCCTCTCTCAGGACATACCCCCACCGTGCGAGCCCAACATCGCTACCCCCTTCCTCTCTTATCACTTTCCTTCTTTTCCTGTGACCCCTCTTCCCATCTCAATTCTAAAGCCTTCCCATTCCGTGCTCCATTCAGAACGGCACCTGGCTCGTGGGCGCCGCCCTCGCAGCTGTGGTGATGGGAACCGCGCTTGCAGTCAAAGTATGCCCTCTACTCCCCCCCGTCTTATTACCCTAGCTGCCTCCCTCATCCCTTTCCACTGGCGCGGTGGTTTTTTAGTATTTGCTTGCAGATGAAGAGGAATCACTTGAGACATCTTAAACCATTTCGAAATAAGCGACTGAACTGCCACTGACAGAGACTGGCACTTTGTATGCAATCTTGGCAGCTGTTCCGCGGCGGGTTGGGAGATGGCGCCGCGTCAAAGTCGGATGAAAAGGTGAAGTCTGTCAAGAAGACGTCCGACAGCGGCGTTCCGCTGTCCGATGTTGCAGAATTGGACCAATCCATCCGAAAGTTGGTCACCGTCTTGTTTGAGCTCCTTATTCTCCGACTGGATGTCCTCTGGAACGACCTCAAGCTCGCGGGCCGCCGCGTCCTCCGTTTCCTCTCCTTCAACTGGAGCCACGCCGCGACAGGGGACGGACAGCAGCCGCCCGCCGTCCGAAACAGCGGCGACAACAACGCGAAGACCACAGGCAGCAGCTCGCCCCCCTCTGGAGCCTCCCCACCTGACGCCGCCCCGCCCTCTTCGCCTCGCAATGGAGCAAATGCTCATATGCAGGTATGCCTTGTAGCATCTGTGGTGGCGGTGGTGTTACTCTTAAGGGATAATGAGAAGAGAATGGGAGGACGGTCGGGTAATCATCGAAGCCGTTACTCATCACCAGATACATCAGAGTCCGCTTTTTGTTGTTTGTTGTGTTTTTTTTTTTTAATGGTGATGAGTGTGGGGGGGCGGGGTTGAAGGAACCAACACTATGTCCATCAGCACCTACTTTATGGTTGTTTTATCATTTTTTGGCGCGGAGGAGAGGGGGGGGGGGGGGGAGGGGGGAGCAATTGTAGTCCATCACAAAATCAGTTGAGCATTGCAGGGCTGCACAATGCGCAACCATTTTTGTGAGCTATTGTGGATTTGTTTCCTTTTTTAAGCCCTTCTGTGAGTGTTTGTGTGTAAACCGTTCTTTATGAAGGCGAGCTTTTTTGCCACCCTTGGGTCGCTTACCGTTTTCTGGTTTGTATTGTAGAGCGCAAGCAGCGCATCGTCCAGTCCCAGCAGCAGCGCCAGCAGCAGCGATCTCAACACCAGTGGAAGCAAGAGCAAAGTCAACGGCACCTCTAACAGCCGTGTGGCAGGAAATGAACGCAGAGGCAGTGATGGTGGTGGCGGTGATGGCGCTGGGGTGAGCAACAGTGGCGTCAGAGGCGGTGGCGTATATGCGGAGAGGGTACCGTCGGCGATGAGTGCGAATGTGGAGACACCGCATTGCAGTACGACGCGGGTGACGTTGACTGGGGTGGCGTCTGGTGGCGAGCCGCGTGCATCGACCTCCACTACCGGGGGTGTAATCTTCATCGGTGATGTGTCAAGTAGCAGCGGAGGTATTCCCCCACGAGGTCAGCTTAACAGCAGCAGCGTGGCGCACCTGGAGTCGTCGCTGCGCAACAAGAGCGTGGTGGGTAAGAATGGGCTGCAGGTGACGACCCTCGTTGCAGAGGAGCGCTGCAGTGGGCCGCACAGGGAAGAGGTGGTGGGTGCAGAAGGGGGAGAGGCGAGGGCTGTGTCGAAGTCTGTAGACGGTAGGGAGGGCGTGTTTTCATTTCAGCCGGAGAGGGGCGTGCGCGGGCTGAACGGTGTCCAGGTGGAGTGCTTTTGGGATGCGGAGGATGCCGTGATCGATGTGGAGCCGAGTAAGGGCGCGGAGGAGGGGGGTGGCAGGAAGTAGAGCCGCCGTCTGAACAAGCACAGTAATTTATGATATTGTAGTATTTAGTATTACGACAGTTGGCTCGTGTGTATGATGTATGTGTCGGCCATTTAACTTATGAGATAATCCTTGGCTGGCAACACGCATCCTTTTACTCAGCAGTCGGGCACCCCGTCTCTATGGCAGTGGGCTGAAGGGGATATACACTCTTCCCATAAAGTCCGTTACTAGTGAAATAGGGCCTTTCGCGTAGGGCGGGTGTTTATCATGTAGGGTTTATAGGGTTTAACTGTACTTAAGCTCGTTGAAAAGGCGGGCCGAAACTTGTGTTGACGGTGAGGCTAAGGGGGAAGCGGGGCACAAATGGGGCCTTTCACGGCTACGAACTGACGTATTAGGGTTTGCGGGTCAACCCCGATTTCGGGGCATACCCTGATTCGGGCGCCCCGGAATTCGGATTTTCCACACTTTGGCTCGTGAAAACTCCCGAAATCGGCGACACAACACGCGATTTTTATGGTCCCAGCATGCTGTCCGCAAACATGGGAGCACGTGGGTGTGATGGCATGTGCCGTTAAGATGCTTGACGTGGGTGGGATAGGGGCCGGAAACACACAGCTTGGGAGGCTTAAAAAAAGCATGACTTTGCCGTACGGTGTCCGATTCGAGCAAACCAAGTTGCAAATGGAAGCCCTTCCCCCAAGTAAATATAAGTTTTCAAATTTATCTACGCGTACCGGCCGGTTTTCGCGTCAAATCCGCCGTCCGATGCCATCTAGGCCCTCGTACAGCCAACTAAAGCTTTTAGGGTTTCAAAATCTGCCACATTCGCGCGGGGCTAGCAACCCTTGGACAGGTGGTACCCGCACACCCGCTCCGCCAATACGCTCAACAATCAGCGCTCTATATTTCGTCTATTCACGGCGTCACCCATTTCATGCCCCATGTTGGCATGGTGCCGTGCCATTTGCAGCATGCCAAACCAAGGCCCGTGCTAGGGTACTTTGAAAGCTCCCCGCCATATTTCACGCCCGGCGGTGCGAAAGCTTGAAAGGCCAGCAATCCGCGCGCTAGGGTGCTTACACTCCAAGTCAACCGTCCCTCAAGCCCAATAGGTCCCTAGCCCGTGCTCCTTGCCTGTATTTTCGGGCACTCGGCAAGAAAACCTAGTGCACACGATATGCCATTCCCGGTATTGCCGCTTTGTAGGCGGCCGGGCGCAACACACTCGGCGGATACTCGTGCAATTGTGCAAACATGCTTAAAGCCCAATTTCGAGTAGTCTCCCGGCTTATCGCGACACTACGTGCACCGAGCCACGCATAGAGGCGTGCATAACATGCACATCCACAAATTTCGGCATGCAAAATTTCGGCCGCAAATCCAACGTGTGTGCCCACAATAATCGGAGCGTGCCGGTAAAGGTGCTCACGTCAGTGAGCAACGCGCCGTGGTGTGTTGTTCGAAAGTCATTACTCTACCCCCCAATCGAATTGCATGGCCATCGCGGCTGTGCGTGGCGGGTAATTAAATGCGTGCCGCTAGTAACGGACTTTATGGGAAGAGTGTACATGACCAGCATTGAGATGTACGCAAGGGATGGGTGGTAGGAAAGATGCAGATGAGAGGAAGTTGAAACTCATCATCATGTTTAGAGGTGGACTTGAACCACCGACACAAGGATTTTTAGTCCTTTGCTCTAACCAACTGAGCTTCCTAAACACAATGAATGTCAAACCGTTTTTACAGTCATTTACTCTCTTTTTATATTCGTTTATCCTTTGCTTTTATAACTCGAAGTGCTTTTTCTAGCGCAGAAATTAGTAGATCTTGTGCCAACGGGCGAGGTTACTACCATTGTTCTTATTCTGTTGTCAGAGGTTGGGCATTGAAAAATGAATAATGATATAGACGGATACCAACCGCCTTTAAGAAAAAACATATTGAATTTTATGGTTTTATCAGCTATTTGATTAAAAACAAAATGTAAAAATATTTTGAAATGAAACCTTATTATCATTTGGTATAAGTACTATTATTCATGTGTTTTATTAATATTGTTTACAAGAAGAACGAGATGAGCACGGACAGGGAAAGTGGGAGGGGAAACAAAAGGGCAAGAGTGACAAGAGGATCACGGAATCCAAAGCACAGCAAAAGGAAAGCACTACATTGTGCACAAACCTAGCCGATTAAACTAAGGAAACTCTTAGGCCACGCCGAGAATGCAACACGTGGAGGCGACAAGCGGAGGCCACTCGCCGCCCTTTCATGTGCTTTATCTTATTCTATATGAACATGCTAAAATCATTAACTAAAAAGGCTAGAAATTGATTCGGCTGCTGATGATTGAGAAAGAGGGGTGCAGCATTGATGAGTGGTGATGGTCGAAGGCTTGGGACACGGAGACTGAGTGTATCGACTTCGTTGCGCTTTGCCACACCCAAACGGCTGGACTGGCCCGTAGTGCATGGAAAATAAGATGACATGCAAACACAGGAAACTTGGAGAGAGACACAAACAGCAAAATCCTACAATGATTCAGCGACGGGGGGGTCCTAGATGATATTGAGGAGTTTGGAGATAAGGGCCACGCCATAGCCGGTTGCGCGACTGTCGTTCTCGACAGGATAAGCCATGTCGATGTGGAGGGCGGGGCCGGTGTAACCGGCGTGGAAGAGGTGACGAAGGATGAAGGACCCCGCGCAGGAGGACTGAGCGTTGGTGCGGTTTTTTACCGAGTTTTTCATGTCCGCGATCTGTGACTTCAGCTCGTGGAGGTGGAGCTCGGGGGCGTAGAGGATAGGGAAGGCGTAGTCGCCGCTGGCGAGGCCAGCAGCCACCGCCTGACGCTCTGTCGTCTCATCGTTACAGTACAGCGCGGAATGCAGGAGGCCGGTGCTGACACCCTGCGCGCCCGTAAGTGTGGCCATGTCTATGACCAGCCGCGGCGAGAGGTGCTCGGCGCAATAGGCGACGCCGTCACCGAGAACCAGCCGCCCCTCGCAGTCCGTGTTGTTCACCTCCACCGTCAACCCGCTGTACATTGTGATCACGTCGTCGTTACGCAGTGCGTGCTCACTCACCGCGTTCTCCGCCAGGCAAAGCACGCAATGCAGCGGCGCGCCGATTCCGCCGAGTCGTGCGGCGGCCAAAAAGGCGCCGAATTGACCCGCCGCGCCGCCCATGTCAAACTACCCGCCGCCGCGCCAGCACAGCGAGCGGTTAAAACGAGACTCGCACTTATCATCAGTAGCTGCATCGCAATGATATCCGCAAAACGAGCGAGTCGGAACTGAAGACGGAAAGATGTTGAGGGAGTTGTTTTTTCTCGAGATCATTGACGGCGAGTACCTTCATGCCACACATGCCCAGCGTGTTCTTTATGGAAAGGCCGCCGGTGTCGTACACTATGCCCTTGCCTACCAGGCACACGCTCTCACCACCCGCGGCCGCATTGTGGGTGAGGATGAGCATTCGAGGAGGCATAGCGGCGGCCTTCCCCACCCCATACAGCCCACCCATCCCTTTCGCCGCGACCTCCTCCCCGCAGATCACCTCCACGTCGACGCCCGCCACGCCTGTCAACTGCTCGCGCACGAAGGCCTCGAACGTAGCAGTATTTAGACGGCACGGAGGCGCGTCCACCAGTAGCTGCGTCGCGCGGATGGCATCTGCCACCACCTGCAACTTTCCCACCGTTATCTCGTCCACGGCGGGCGAGGCGAACCAAACCTGGATGTCCTCTAACTTGTCTGACTTGTCACTCTTCAGCGACAGCGGCGGCGCGCAGCGGGCCACAGCTAGCGCCACGGCCACCGCATCATCGACCTATTCGAGGCCAGGAAGGGGCGAAGACAGACAGAAAACTCGTTCACCTGCTTAGCCGCAGGTGGTCTAGGTCACTTATTGTAAATGGCGCTCGTACCCATGAACAGATGATGTGGTGACTACACTGGCATAATATACGGGTACTTGTATCCGTACCTTCTGACTTCCGATCAGGACGCCGCTGCCGCTCAGTTTTCCCGCGAGGGCCTTGTGGACGAGATCGGGGCGCGCAGGCGCAGTAAAGCGGCCCACGCCCGGCGGTATGCATACGCAGGTTATCTTGCGCTTGGTAGTAGGGTCGAACTGTGGGGAAACAGGGTGGGTAGATTTGCAACGAGTCGAAGTTGCGCCGCCGCATCAATATCTCACAAGCCGAACGAGGAGCTCCGCGATCCAAGCGTCCCCGACTAAAGAACGCGTACTGTGTTTTATGATTTGGGTGTAGCGCTTCGTCGAGCCGTTAAGAACAAGATGGTGGGGTAAATGCGTGTGAGCTTACCAGGACCTCCGTCTGGACACCCGCTGTGGTATGCGACTCCACTTTGGTGTCTTCCAGTAAGACCGCACACGCGCTGTTGAGGTCAGCCGCGGCTGCGCGAACCTCATCGAGCTGCCCAACAACTACGGCAATCTTGGACAAGGACGGAAATTTCTGCCCAACTGCAGTGCTGGCGGTGTTAAACACAACCCGACCCGCTGCCGCTAGGGCCTGAGACAACTCGCAGCTTTGCTTGGGACTCATCGCACGATTATTGTGAGAGTCTGAGAGATTGACAGAAAGGGCAGACCTGGTCTGATGGGTAACTGTGCTAACCACCGCCGCTACTGCGAGGGCGCGATAAGGGCTGGACGAGCACCGCTTCGCGGTGAGTAACAGTGGGCATCCAGGCCGAAGTGGAAGAGAAGTCGGCAGTTTTGAAAATGGTATTCGTTGTCACTTGTCCAAAAATATTGGCATTTCCCTGTTCCGTGCGAACTAAGAATTACGTGTAGGGCCTTTATCGGTCCGTAAAAATTCTTCCTTTAAAAACAGACTCTTTAATCCCTAAAAACAGACTTTTATCGCTAGGGAAACACACATTACTTACGAGTAGCCAGGAGTTGTGCCCGTCGTTCTTTGTATTTTTGTAATCACCCACGCATCGAACAACCTGTATCTCTCAATCTGTAGTATTTTTTATAATAATCAAATTTTTTAGAACCATTGAGGCCCATAGTCGTGATACTTTTTTTTAACAAACACACCCTTTCTGTCTGAGTATGTTGTTTTATAATCAAAATAAATGCTCATGTACCCATCGTAGCGATGCGCAGTAGAGAAAAAGGTTAATAAATTTAACGTATGGTGGGTTTCAGGGCTTGCTCGTATTCGGTCGGCGGGTTAGTTGGCGGGTGGTTGCTGGTATTCGTAGGCAGGGGGCTTCAACTTATGTTTTGGCTATTGGTGCTGCTATTGGTGCTAGTAGGCTTCGAGATCTTGCTGTGGGTGCTGGTGCGGTTGTTGCTACAAGGGGAGGTAATGCTACTAGATGGCGCCAAGTTGGTTATGTTGTTACTAATGCTAGTGGCGCCCGCCGGCGGCGCAGCGGCGGCGGCCCCGGAGGGGGGTGCGCTCGCGGGCCCGTCGGCACCTACCTCTACCTCCACGCGGTGGGCGCTGGTAACCCCGTAGCCGTGCCAGGCTTGGCACGATAGGGGGCTGAACGAGGTATCGACAGGTGCGATCCGCGGGATCGGCAGCTGTCGGGAAGCCATGTACGGAGGGTTTTGGAAAAACATAATATCCGTACACCAACACGGGGATCTCCCGCTCGGCCAGTCCGATATGTTCTTTCATCAACTAAATACCCACAAATACTCTCCCGTCGCGGCGGGTACGAGGACTGCGGATTGTTTTTTGGCAAGGAAGGGTACGGACGGATCATCGGTGGGACGAGGGTGTTGGAGCTGGCGGCGGTTAGCTGGGAAACAGCGCTAGGGCATGGCGCTCGTTAGCAGCCGCCAACCCTGCGAGAGTTTTAAGTCTACCCTAGGGGCGAGGCATGAAGCTACGCATGACGGAGGTGGGTCGCGGTCGGAGGAGCGGCATGGTGTGGCGGCGGCGATCCTTAGGATCGACCGCCGCCGGAAAAACCCGGTACGGGGGGCTTTTGGAAGAATATTCCCGTACCCAACATCTTTTGTGGTTCGGCGACTCGATCCATGTGTCCAACCCCCAACCCTCCCCTAGTCGGTACCCGGTTATCGACATGCTGCCTCATGCAGTGTGCCTAGGGTAATCGTAGCGGCACACTGCTCGTAAAGGCAGCCCCCTAACAACATAAACCACCGGGGGAGGGTCCGTCCGGCCATGGCGCGATAAGATGGGTGTTGGAAACAGACGGAACAAGGACATGGGACATGAGAAAGTCTGGCACGGGGGCAGGAGAGCCTGCCGGACACCGTCTGCAACTTAGTTATTTACTCTTCCCAACCCCCGAAGGAGGAGGGAAGACTCGGCTAGGTGGCGAAGTGCGTCGGGAGGAGCAACTACTACCTCGGGCGGGGAAGAGCAAGGATCGAGACGGGACCGACGACGATCTCAGCGAGGGGGTTTTTCACGTGCCTTTCCCCCTAGCTCCGGCAAGACGGGAGTTGCACGGTACCCGAGGTTAGGCACGTTCGCCTCGACCAGCTCACGGTGACCAGCCTCGCTGATCAAAATCCCCGCACCGTCGGGAGCATGCCGCGTATCGTGGAGACTAGCGACACTTTTTACTTCGTACTGTATCCAAAAAAACGTATAGATCAAAAAATGATAAATACCTTGTTAGGTGTATGTTCTAGACGGTATCGTCACTGCCAATGGAGAGGTTGGGATTAGTGGTTCACGGTCTATCTCACGCTTATGAGTCCACATTGGCTTAGCACGGGGGGGCCATAGACAACAACCGGTTTATATTGGTATTGTTGTAAACAATTTTAATTTCAATTTCAATTGTTGTTGCTCGTGGGCTTCGCCCTGCTCTTGTTGGTGTTGCTACTACTATTGGCGGTGTTGCTGCTGGTACTAGTGCTGCATGTGTTGATGTTGGTTGGCGGCCGGTTGATGGTACTCGTAAGCAGAGGGTTGCAACTGGTGGTGATGTTATCGGTGTTGTTATTGGCGCTAGTGGGCAAAGGGTTGCACCCGGTGGTGCTTCCGGTGGTGCTGCTACTACAGGTGGAGCCACTCTTGTTAGATGGCAACATGTTGATGTTGCTGATATTGATGATGGTGAGCTTGGCCTTGCTAGTGTTGGTGTTGTTGTTGTTACTGGTGGTACTACTGGTGCATGTGAGGATGCTGGTTGGCGGCCGGTGCTAGTATTCGTAAGCAGAGATGTAATTGGTGGTACTACTACATGTTGCGGTGTTGCTGGGGTGGATTATGGTGCCGGTTGGCGACCGCCTGATGCCCTTGCATGTGGTGATGTCGGTGTTGTAGCAGCCGCCGGTGCTGATTCGTGGCCAACTGTTGTTGGTGGTCCTGATGGCCAAGGAGCTGGTCGTGTTGCTGCCGGGGACGCCCTTGC
The DNA here is from genome assembly GCA_026401115.1 of Tetraselmis chui. Lineage (NCBI taxonomy): Eukaryota > Viridiplantae > Chlorophyta > Chlorodendrophyceae > Chlorodendrales > Chlorodendraceae > Tetraselmis > Tetraselmis chui. The sequence continues at coordinate 36,860 of JAPMLY010001797.1, forward strand.
ACATGTTGGTGGTGGTTGGCGCTCGGCCGTTGCTACCGTCGTTCATGAGCGGGGGGCTTGCGGCGAGTGGGGCTGCAGCTGATGCCGCTACTAGTGTTGTTACTGGTGGTGCTGCGGGACCTGCGGCTGCCGGGGCTGGCTCACGCCGAGTTGCTACTGTTGGTGTTGGTGCTAGTGGGCACAAAGCTATGTCTGGTGGTAGGGCCGCTGGTGGTGCTTATGCAACTGCTTGTGCTAGCCCGCGCCCGGTTGCTGCTGCATGGGCTGTTCGACAGAGAGCTATATCCGGTGATGGCGCTGCTAGTGGTGCTTCTACAAGTGTTGGTCGGCGATTGGCCGTACTGCCACGGCTCGTGGAGAAAGGATTGACGGTGGTGCCGGTTATGCAATTGCACGTGCCAGTGGGGAGGGTATTTCTGCTGCCGGGCGGAGAGTTGCAACTGGTCGGCTGCCATATGATGCTTCTGGTAGGCGGCGAGTTGCGGCTGCTGCTACTTGTGCTCGGGCCGGAGCTTTTGGGTTTGAGCCGGGCCTAAGTGCATCGGGAGTTCTGTCCCCGTCGCGGGGGGGATGTTACACTTGCGCCCCGTGTGGCATACGGTTTGCGGGCCGTAAATGGCGCTCTAATTTTGCTAGACACACTAACATGTTCATAACTGGCAATGGCCCCTCCACTTCTGCACACCGTCGCCAAGCTCGCCACCTCGTGATCTCTTCTCCGATCTTGTTTTCCCTTTGTGCCTCGGGCGATCACCTTTTATCTGCCACCCGATCTCGCCGTCTTACCGCTCCATGCCTAAATTGTGTGGCCGCTCCCGTTTCTCCAATGCCGTCTCATGACTATGATGGCTGCTTCCGTCCGCCGCACTTTGGACCACGCCCCCTCCGAACAACTGTCACCCCCCCTTTGCATGTGGTGGACTTCCCCCCCTTGGCTCCACCCCCCTCCCCACCCCGAGCTGAACCGGAGCTTACCCCCCTCACTCCCTACCTCCATATCATGGACCCCCATTACCTCATGGACAAGATTTTATGCCCTTATCTGCTGCCGCACTCCGCCGAGAGGCTGCTTTCCGATCTCCCCCTCGTGCTGCTACTCTTGCCCCATGGTGCTCCGACAACGACCATGTCGCTTGCCTATTGGGGCTCAAACCCGTCATTGCGGCCCGGGGGGTTTGTGCGACAGCGTGAGATTACCTAAGTTCAGCCCTACAAGGCACCCTCGAATATGCGACCCCCCTTCCCTCAACGGACTCTCGTGCCGCTGGAGCTTTATGGCAATCCACCTCTTTGGCGGCCTCCTCCTCCGACCGTTCCCGGCGGCGGCCGGTGCTCGCATCCGGTCTCTTGTCTAACCTCGAGTCCGTCTTTGGCTCTCTACGTCCGGAAAGGACGCACTCACGGGCATTGACACCCTCCTACGTAATATTCGAGGTATAGGTGAGCTTGTATGTGCGTGCCCGGGGGCTTCTGTGTCTAGACGCCCCGGTGGTCGGGGCCGGGGTGGGGGGGGGCTCTCGTCGTCGCCGGACCCAGCCCACTCAACGGGAGCAGCACCACCCACCGACTCACCCCTTTGAAGTGCTGCTTTCCGTCCGGAAACATTTCCGAGACTGCGGCGGACTTTTCGGTGATTGCGACCGGGTGGGCTATTCATCTAGTAAATTATAGCAAATAATGAACACAAAAACATGTAATATAAGATTTTCTTGTAAGACTTCATTGCGTATTCGGGGCGTCACGCGATAACGTTATGCCCTTACTCGTTCTGGTCACCGCACCTTTCGATTGACCAACAGCTCATAGCACTCTTGCAATGACTGCGCAAAGGTGGTTTTGTCGCGCAGTCCATGCGCGCGGAGATACTCTTCGAAGGATCCGGAGAGGGTACATAGGCGAGAGTCGGCCAACCACCAATCGGACGGCCCAGTGAGGTTCGCCGCCTCCACTGCAATCTGCGCAATCACCGAAATCACGGCGCCGTTGAAGATGCTGAACATGACAATGCCGGTAATCATCCAAACGCAAGCTATTTTGCGGCAGGGTATGGTGATTGGCACCTTGTTACCGTAGCCCACTGAGTCGGCGGCAACACAAAACAATTGACAAATACTCAAATATATTACTATTACATTAGACATTTTCATTTCCAGTCCTTCGTAATACGTATTTCAATAAACAATATATGCAGTTATATTATCGGATCAATAGTGTCAGCAACCCGATAGCATGTAGAGCGGTCGACGAGCCCCACCCGTGGTCATAGTCAAGAAGGACCACCAGATACCGTTGTCCACTCCGTCCTGGTAAGAACAATGGAACTGCGCCTTCTTTTTCTTCCGCTTCACGAACCACACCATGTGGCCTGAAATTATGTGGAAGACAGTGCAGATGCGGATGGCTTGAATGGTGGCGGGGCTCCAAGACCGTTGCGCTAACGCGTACGCAGTGTCTTCGACCTTATACTGAGTTAGGACGGTCATTGCGTCCTTGCAAGAAACACAAGCGGCAGTTTTTAAGATGCCTATCTATCATATTCTTCATACTCGTGGCATCAAACAAGGAGTATTTTTGGCATCAAACCTCACGCACGCGGACAATGTTAGAGGCAATAAACGGATGATGAAGAATCCCGTACATGTGACGGTACGCACTATTTGTCATACCTAAAGTACGGATCCGTAATATTGAGATAGCATGCGAAGTTGTTGTTGAGCGGCTCGCCCTCTCGCGGCTCCGGACATGTTTTACACTGACGTCGATGCTGGGTAATTGTAAACGACGACAGTCCCAAGCTGCACTATCCCTTGCGCACCTCGTATAGCGCCGGTATGAAAGAGTGCAGCACCCTCACTCGGACCTCCGCGTGACGGAACTTCATCCTGCGAACAACATTTCGTACACATTAGTAATCAATGTCTGTCTTTCTGTGTTGACTGCCTTGAAGCACGACGGATGAGACCTTCGCCCCTCCCCGTGGTAGCAGCTAGCGACGACGGGGATCACGAAGTACACGCATCGCTAGTCTATTTAACTTATAGTAGTAGAGATGCATTGTTACAAAGCGTCGCTATGACTGTGATTTCTGCGAAGCTAGTCAATGTGTTCGATGGTCAAACGTATGAAGAATGTCAAATAAAAAGGGCAATGCTGATGAGGGTGATCGTGATGGCTGCACTCACTCGGCGATAGCGGCGAGAAGGGAGACGTCGTATCCGTGAAGTTTTGCCAAAAAGTTTCCCAAAGACAGCAACGCTAGAAACCCTGAAGATCCATCCCTTCTCTTGGGATACTTCCGTGACACGAAAGGCGCTGCAAATTTCGCCACACAAGCAGTGACCGCAGTTGTACGCTGGGAAGCGGGGATGTCATCATCAAGCCCTGCCTTTGACGACCACGATGGCGTCCCAGTGAAGCCGGGGGGTTCCACGCCAATTGTTTGTCCTGCAACTACGGCAAGCAATTTACTGATGATAAAGGCCATAGCGCTAGAAGCAAAACGAGCCGACGGCATGTCATGGTTGTTCTCTGAGGACAGCGAAACAAGACTAGCGCCAGGAACTATGCACGGGTATTTTATTGGAGCTTCTGTATACGCCGACCTAGTATCTATTTTCGATGACGGGGTACGTAGTGTGCGGCCGATCTGGCCGACTCCTAATTCGCCTTAACCGCCGGGAGGTCGCAAAGGAGCTCGTACACCGGGAAACCCACTTCCACGATAAAACCCGAGTCCTCACCGACCATGAAGGCAGCCCATGCAAAACTTTTATCTGGGGGGCTCCTTACATGAACGACGCCGAGAAGGGCGGCCACAACATCTGGATTTCGGGCCCGGAACTGCAGGGATTCGAAAACTGCCAAGCCAAGAAACTCCTTATCTCCGCCCTTGCCTACCTATGGGACGACGGCTACACACAACTCCCTAACGTCGAGACTATACCAGCCACTGACGAAGCATGGAAGGAGTACGTACACTCCTCCCTACCCAAGCACAGTCATTTATTCCCCCGCGGCACCCCACTCCACGCCCTCGAGCTCAAGGACATCTACAAGCTGCACTGACCAAGCCGAGTGCCACGTTTTGAGCTCGTGTCAACACCGTACGCACATTGTATTATCGACGCCCTCGAGGACACTCTCATGGCTCTACCTATGGGGACAAGCTCGCCCACGTCACCGTAAGAGGCCTTGCCCCCTGAACAACACACATACCGACTACATCCCTACCGTTCCCCGACAGTTCTACCATTATTGGGGCCTCGACTGCAATATGGTGGAAAAAATAGACTTTTCCTATTATATCCTACCCCCAGCCGACAAGATGGCCACTGCGGTCACCGATTTTATCAACAACCACCGGGATACCGGTCGAGGCCGAATTTGCCTCCACACACTCTGCTCCTCCCCTAATCCCGCGGGTATAGATGTCTCTACTTATCCGACATAGGCCGCGCCTATTACAAACGGACCGGACGGGATCGGCGCCATCGTTATGCGCGAAGCGGACGCTACCTTCAAGGTCACTCGCAAAGTGGTCCGTAGCCTCAACTCCCCTCTCTCCCTCCTCTATGCCGCCACCCTCAAGAAAATTACCATCCACCTCACGTCCGACTATATCAACCCCCAGCCGCTACGTATCTACCGCGTCTCGAGACCCCCGCTAGAGGAAGGAGAGCTCCTACCACCAAAGCCTATTCCTCACACCCGTGCAAACCTCTACCATATCGATCACTTGACCACCCCCGGAGCCCTTTGCCGTCTCCTTTTCTGAGCCGTGTAGCCCGCCTCTTCACCGGTACTTGGTGCTTTTCTTGTTGGCATTTTTCCTGATTTTCTGGTGCTCTTGCGAGCGCATCCGACGTACCTGCTATGGACTCCGTGAAACTACCCAAGTTCAGTGGGGAGAGACGAGATTTTGACGTGTGGAAGAAACGTTTCCGTGCATTTGGCTTGATGCAAAAGTGGGCTCCGGCTTTGTCGTCGGATGGTGCCGCTTCCTCTCAACAACAAGTCGACATGTACTCCACATTGATTCTTGCGCTGCCGGAGGACGACCTTTCCATTATCGAGAATGTTAGCGAGGATGACAAGACCTGCGGCCACACTGCATGGACTGCGTTAGTCAATCATTATGAGGACGATGGTATTTACCGGTGTACGGAACTATTGCAGGACTTGGAGACGCCGCAAGCGGACGGCGAGAGCGGCATTCAGTACCTGAACCGGTTAGTTCGACTGTAACGACAGCTTGCCCGAGTTGGGGACGTCGTCCACGACCGGCGTATCATCATGTACTTGGTGAAGGGCCTGCGCAGCGAATACCACTCCATCACCGACACGTGGGACGTACACGACCTCAGCATGGATACCGTCAAGCGTGACCTTCGTCAAAAGGGCATGCGCATCGAGAGTCGTGCGCAATCACATACAACGGAGCCCCCAACGCCTACGGCTTTTGCAGCGTCTCATGATGACTCAACGACTGAACTTTTGAAGCGGCAAGTCTCCGAGCTCCAAGACCAACTGAAATCTCTTCAAGGAGCTGCGACTACTCGTCGTACCTCATATGGCAGAGGCGGAGCGAGAATTTTTCGTGGTGTTTGCTATGGCTGTGGTAAGAAGGGCCATCGCAGGTCCGAGTGCCCAGTCAACAACACCGGAGGTAACTCTGCGCAAGTGGACTCCCCGGTTGCTTTTCCGGCGGTCATGGACGTGACAGCCACCCCTGCGAGGCCATTCTCCGAGGCTCGACACATGTTCGAGCGCGATGGGGAAACGTGGATGTGGTTGGCCGACAGCGGCGCCAACCATCACATGACTAGTGTGCGCCGTGACTTCTGTGAGTATCGAGCGCTCACCCACCGGCTTTGGGTGAAGGGTATCAGCGCCCGCGCTGTTGGAGTAGGCTCGGTCCGCATCATTGTGAAGGCTGAAGATGGAGAGGAGATTCCTGCCACGCTTAAGAATGTGCTCCACGTTCCTGAGCTATCCCGTCGTGCGTCGTGGTCTTACCATCGGCTTTTCAGCCTCACCCAAGCTCGGCGACAAGGTCATTCTGTGGTGTTAGCTGATCCCGTAGACCACCTTCGTCTTCATGCCGGTCATGGTGGTGGCGTGGTGGTTCCGTTGGAGCGCGCGCATTTGTTGGTGTGGTTGCCGGCGCGGGTTGCTTCGTCGAATCCTACCGCTTCGGTCGCCACTGCGCCATTGGAAAAACGGTTGTGGCATTCCCGACTCGGTCATCTTGGCGAGTCGCAATTGGACGGGCTCTTGGCCACTCAGGTGGAGGGTGTGGCGTTTTCTGCGTCGGAGAAGTTGGGCTTCTGTGAGACGTGTGCTGTGTGTAAGTCGCACGTCCGCCGTATCTCTCGTGAGCCGGCTGACCGGAACGTTGGTGTCTTTGAGGTCCTCGGCTTAGACTTCTGCGGGCCTATGAGTGTTCCATCCTTGGGAGGACGGCGGTACAGCTTGTGTGCGGTTGATTTCCGGAGCCGTTTCGTGCTGCATGATGCGGTCCGCTCCAAGGATGAGGCTCCCGCCTCGTTCCGTCGCATGTTGACTACCATCCGTTCTCTTGGGCACACGGCTCGTCGTCTTCGGGTGGACAGTGACACGGTGCTCTTAGGTGCTGCCTTCCGAAACCTCTTGGATGAGTTCAACATCGCTGTGGAGATCACTGCCCCTTACGCGCATTGGCAACATGGCCGGATTGAGCGGCAGTGGGGGACGTTGGTCCCGATGGCGCAGTCAATGATCCGGCAAGCCGCGCTGCCTAAATCGTATTGGGCTCTAGCGATGGCCGCTGCGGTGCATGTCCGCAATCGTGTGCATAGTAGCGGAGCCGGCGGTGTACCTTTCACCTTGGCGACCGGTAGACGAGCTGATCTGAGCTCCATGCGGGTCTTCGGCTGTCCGGCCTATGTCCACGTTGACAAGTCTCAACGCCGCAAACTTGACGATCGCGCGTGGAAGGGTGTCTTTGTGGGCTATGCTTCCGAATCACCTGCGTGATTGGTGTACAATCCTGCTACTCGTCGGGTGGTGAGCAGCCGTAACGTGGTGTTTGATGAGGCTGCAGTCCTCTCCATGGGGGAGAGCAATGCGGAGCAACGCATTGATGATGAAGAGGACAACATCCCGCGCACCATGTGTAGCGAAGAACGGGATACACCTTCGGGGGAGTCGCCGCTACGGGAGTCGCTACAGCATTCCGGGTCGATGGAAGATGAACGGGACACGCATTCGGGGGAGACTCCACGGCCAAGGTATAATCTTCGATCCACTGCCGCACCACAGCAATGCGTACCCAGTCCAAGGTATAATCTCCGTTCAGCGGGCGCTTCGGGAGATGGATGGACTACGGGAAGTACCGCGGCTATTAAGTCAGCCAGCAGCCCGACTGTTCAAGAGCCGGTGTCATACAAGCAAGCGCTGAGGAGTCCCCAATCGGGGGAGTGGGAGGCAGCTATCAAGAGCGAGTACGACTCGCTTGTATCTCGGAAAACCTGGACATTGGTCCCTTGTCCTGCCGGTCGCAAACTCGTAGATTCCAAGTGGGTGTTCAAGCTGAAGCGCGATGCCAATGGACAGATAACGAGGTACAAAGCAAGACTTGTGGCTCGCGGGTTTACTCAGGAGAAGGGTGTGGATTACCACGAAACCTTCGCTCCCACAGTGAGGGTGATTTCTATTCGAACGTTGCTCGCGCTAGCTGCTTATAATGATTGGGAGGTGGAGCAGCTTGATGTGGTGACGGCATTCTTGGAGGCCGATATCGAGGAGGAAATCTACATGAGGCAGCCAAAAGGATTCCGTCACTTCGACATCAATGGAGAGGAGCGAGTGTGCTTGTTGAAGAAATCATTGTACGGCCTCAAGCAAACTCCTAGGAACTGGAATAAGACCATCACAGCATGGCTAGAGGAGTATGGCTTTACCCAATCCAAGGTGGATCCCGGCATTTACGTCTTCATCAAGGAGGGTGAGCTTTATGTCTTGGCGTTGTACGTGGACGACAGCATCATCGTCGGACCAGCGGGTAGCTTCATCGTTGGGTTCAAGTCGGCTTTCGGCGAAAGGTTCAACGTGCAAGACCTCGGTCGAGTGTCTTGGTTGCTTGGCATGACAGTCGAGCGTGATCGTGGCAGCCGCACCATCAGGATCGGACAACAGCAATACGTCTTAGATATGTTGGAGCGCTTCAACATGATGGGTTGCAAGCCAGTGGGCTCACCTATGGCGGTCGATGCTTTGAGCAATTGTGTGGAGACGTCGACATCAAGGTTGCCTCCCGGTCTAGTGCCGTACCAAAGCTTGATCGGCAGCTTGTTGTACGCTTCCGTAAGCACACGGCCCGACATCACCATGGCTGTTAGCCACCTTAGTAGGTACATGTCCGGCCCCTCTCAGTCACATTGGGAGCAAGCCAAGAGGGTGCTACGCTACCTCAAGGGGACCGCAGAGTCGGTGTTGATGTACGGTGGCGCACCCTCATCAAAGGTGGTAGGATGGTCAGATTCTGACTACGCGAGTGATATCGGCGAGCGCCGCTCTCGTACGGGGTATGTGTTCATGCTCAACGGTGCAGCGGTGAGCTGGAAAAGTCAGCGGCAACAAACTGTGGCGTTGTCGACAGCGGAGGCAGAGTATATGGCGCTGACTGCGGCCACTCAGGAGGCGATGTTTTTGAAGCAACTACTCCACGAGCTTCACCAAGACTCCGGGTCTCCCATCACAATTCACGAGGACAATCAGAGTTGTATTGCACTCAGCAAGAATAGCATGACGACCGGACGCAGCAAGCACATGGACGTGAGGTACCACTTCTGTCGGGAGAAGGTGGAGAGCGGAGACATCGAGGTGCAATATTGTGCGACGGAGAACATGCTTGCTGATGTGCTTACCAAGCCATTAGTGAGTGCAAGGCACGGCAAGTTGTGCAATGCCATCATGGGATTGCCTGCGTAGCAAGGGGGAGTGTTGCGAGACATGGTTTTGTGTGGTAATCAAGTTGCTACACAGCAATGTTGGTCAAGTAGCATCGTGATAGTACGGCTGTGACTCAGCACAATAAGATGATAAGCCAATCAACAATAGAGAGGATTAGGTTGCTGATGGTGACAAGTTGCTGAGCGTTAGATATCATCAAAAGGCTCGGAACATATGTTGGCGTGTGCTCACCACAAGGTGAGTGCGTATCCTGTGATAGGCAAGTGCTAGGCACTTGCTGAGGGTGAGATAACATGCAGTGCCACTCACCGAGTGTAAGCATTCCTTATCGCCCCCTCAACTTTGACACAAAGAATAAACGAAGAAGACCACGCTACCCTACAAGTTGAAGACTCCCTCACGCTCCCCCTCCTGTTAGCACTAGCATTGCATTACCTAGTGCTTATGTACAAGGTAGCTAGTCCTTATCTTAGTACTTAGTGTTGTACTAATAGCGGTACTCTATTTTCCCATTAGTGGCGGTCGGCCCTGCCGGTGCCTTTGCCGGCCGCCATCTCTCTCTTTATACCCCCTGTGTCCCCACTGTTGGCCCCCTAGCGGGGCCGGCTAGACTACCCGTGTAATTATTGTACTTCCAAACTCCAACACGTTATGGCCCCCCTACAACGTTACCCGGGATAGTCAGACCTCCGAAATACGACAGCCCCAAAATAGGAGAAGATCGTGCAACCTGGATACTCGCTAATAAGTCAATACCGACGCTAGCCGCCTAAGGCCCCCCGTGACCGCCCTAGGCTAGCAGTACCGCCTCCGCCACCCAAGGAGAAGAGCGTGCAACTTGGATACTCGCTTGAACAAGCATTACCGACACCAGCCGCCCATGGTCACATATGGCCGCCCTAGGTTGGTTGTCTACACCACCAGGCTCACAGCTCACCGATGCTATCGACCGGATGTGGTTTCAAACCAAATTCAAATCTATTCACGAAACCTCGGCCCGCGCGTATTTTAAATAGTATTGTTTTTTGTTTTATCCCGAGGCAACGCCGCACCGCTCATCTGTCTTAGCGAGGTTCTAACTTGGCCCACGGCGAAGGGGGGGGAGTCGACACGATAGCGCCCGACAATTTCTTTCGAGTGCCTACACGCCGTTGGCAGCCATGTTGGCATGTCCCCTTCCCCGCCGGTCGCTCTCGTGCGATAGTTAATTCGCCCGTGGACGGTTTTCCCCGCTACATGTCAGAATAGTACGGCGCCCGCCGGCGGCGCAGCGGCGGCGGCCCCGGAGGGGGATGCGCTCGCATGCCCGTCGGCACCTACCTCTACCTCCACGCGGTGGGCGCTGGTAACCATGTAGCTATGCCATGTCTGGCACGGTAGGGGGCTGAACGAGGTACCGACAGCTGCGATCCGCGGGATCAGCAACTGTCGGGAAGCCCGGTACGGAGGGTTTTGGAAAAACATAATATCCGTACACCAACAAAGGGATCTCCCGCTCGGCCAGTCCGATATGTTCTTTCAGCGACTAAATACTCACAGATACTCTCCCACCCAAACGGGTACGATGACTGCGGAATGTTTTTTGGCAAGGAAGGGTACGGACGGATCATCGGTGGGACGAGGGTGTTGGAGCTGGCGGCGGACAGCTGGGAAGCAGCGCTAGGGCACGGCGCTCGCTAGCAGCCGCCAGCCTTGCGAAACCTTTTGGTCTCCCCTGGGGGAGAGGCCCGAAGATACGCAGGACGGAGGTGGGTCGCAGCCGGAGGAGCGGCACGGTCTGGCGGCGGAGGTCGGGAGGATCATCCGCCGCCGGAAAAGCCTGGTACGGGGGGTTTTCGGTTAAATGTTCCCGTACCCACCATCTTTTGAGGATAGCCGATCCATGGGCACTATCCGTTCCCCTCCCCTAATCGGTACCCGGTTATCGACAGGCTGCCTCATGCAGTGTGCCCCGGGTTATCGCAACGGCACAATGCTCATATAGGCGGCCCCCTAACAACGTAAATCACCGGGGGAGGGTGCGGCCATCACAGCGCGATCAAGTGGGTGGTGGAAACAGATGGCAAACGGACAAGGGACATGAGACATCTGGCTCGGAGGCAGGAGAGCCAGCCGGACACCGTATGCAACCTGGCTATTTTCTCCTCCCAGCCCCCGCAGGAGGGGAGAAGGCTAGACTAGGTGGAGAGTCGCGCCGAGAAGAGAAGAGCGGCTACTATCTCCGATATCTCGGACGGGGTCGAGCACGGATCGAGACGAGTCCGACGACGACCTGAGCGAGGGGGGTTTTTCACCTGCCTTTCCCCCTACCTCCGGCACGACCGGAGTCGCACTGGAGCCGAGGTCAGGCAGGTTCGACTCGACCAGCTCATGCTGACCATCCTTGCTGATTAGCGACCCCGCCGCGGCTGGAGCAGGCCGCGTATCGTGGAGACTAGCGACATCTTATATTTCATACTGTTTCCAAAGAAAAATACGTATAGATAAAAAAATCATAAAATACCTGGATACGGGTATGTTTTAGACGGTATCGTTACTGCCATTGGAGAGGTTGTGATCAGTGGTTCACGGTCTACTCCTGCTTATAAGTCCATTTAGGCATAGTACAGGGGGGGGGCAGAGACAGTAGCCGGTTTATACTGGTATTGTTGTAAGCAATTTCAATTTCAGTTTCAGAATAGTACATTACGCAGTACACTTGGACCAATTTCTTGTCGGCAACTCGCCGATAGCTTCTCGTTCCCGTGAGCATCTGTAGCGCCATCTACCCGGCTTGAGATACCGCGCTACCCGAACAACGCCTACGACCAAGATTACTCCTTCCTCGAGGACAACCAAGGGCGACGACAAGACCAAAGCTACCTTGAGGGGGAGTGTTAGCACTAGCATTGCATTGCGATGCGACTCTTGACATAGTGTCAGAGTACATCATACGACGCTTTACGCGTCCAACACCCAAGTCCAACTTCAAGACGCAAGGTCAGCTCGCCAAGCAACGGACAACGTTTGGCGTTGTTCACCGTTTGCGATGATTCTTCTGAGTTGGCTCGACAAGAGTTCAACGGATTTTCAACGTTCCACGGAAGTTTCACGTTACTCATCTTTTGCTCGGTATGGCATGGCTGGACGATGACTAGGCTTCAACTCAGTTCGGCACGACGCGTGTGCTCACATTGATGGACGGAATAGCAGTGGAGACGAAGTTAGAGGCTTGCCGTTCGGAGTGTCTTTTAATGTCATCGACGAAAGTCTAGAAGCTCATGCGCAAGATGCGCCGCAACAAACTATGTCATGCTGACTTCTTCGTAATTACTGTTACGCCAAAAAACGCATCCTACCGTCACTAAAGACAGTAAACAGATCCAAAGTACTACTAAAGTACTACTAAAGTACTACTGAACCACATATCGGGGATGGATCGGTAGCTCGAATGAGCAACGCCGATCGTCTTCGCTCTGGGCCTGGCCTCCCATCGAGCGCAAGACTGGTGGACAGGGCCGTTGAACGGCGTGTACCATTCACCTCTCCCCATCCGAGCCCAGCTCATAATGGTCAGTGGATCCGTAGCGGCACCAAACGGTACACACTCAAAGGCGCAGCTTCCAGGGATTTGAATTTCACCCCCCCCCGACAGCTATCGCGCCATCCACTTCAAAATCCACACATGTACCCGTCAAAGTACTGCACCACACCAATAAAACACACCGCTTACAGAAAACTTCTTCCCCGGTAAGCGGCGCGCCACATCGCGCCCCTCCGAGCGTCCGGACATCCATGTCCGCCGCCGACATCCAAACCCGGGTCCCATCAGGCCTGGTCGCGTGCAGCCAACACGCGCACTACTCTCACACACCCACTCGGAAAGCCACACTCACCTCCTCTAAACATCTCTACCACTCGAAATCCTACCCGATCGCTATGTCTTCGACCCCTACTCCCCCCCCCCACTTATAGACAAGCGCTTCTGAGGGACCCCCCGCAACATGGCCGCTTCACGGACCTCTACCATCCCAGGAACGCACTCGCGGGACACCCGCTGACCCCGTTTCTCACCGCCCCTCAACTCTACCACCCCCAACAGCTCCTGGGCACACCTCTAGACCCCCTTCCTCTCCGCCGAGGTCTCCAATCCCCCCTGGTCCTGTCTCCCCCACGGTCAACTGTGGCCCTCGGACAGGCCGACGACTTCTCCAACCGTATGGTCGACTCGCTCCTCCTTACATCCCAGTACTCCAACACCCCCCCCCACCTCGCTCGCTTCTGGATCCACGGCGTCTTCTTGCCGGATCCGTCTCACCCCGACCCGATCACGTCGGCATGCTCGATGGCCCGTCGCTGGCTCCTCGAATGCCTCAACGACCTCACTGATCTCCCAAACCGCATCAAAAATATAATCGGCCGGGAACTCGCCCACCACACTCGATGGACCGCAAACACCTCTCGAACTCACCACCCCACCGCCCCGAAATGTGACGACGTCACACCCCTACCGGTCGAGCTCCACACGGGCTTTCAAGAAATTCACCTGACTATTCCCACCTCCTGTATAGCGGTAGGCCTCCTGTACCAACTGACTTCACGCCAGCGTGAATTCAGTTCGGCCGGTCCGGTGCCCCCCTCCGCGACCTCCTCCCCTTCGCTCCTGAAAAACTACGTCAGCAGAAAATTCGCTTTCTACGTGATGCCTCCGCTCCAGGAGTCTCAGGTCGAAGGGTGAAAATCCGCTCCCCCATATTCACCGGTATCACCGGCCAAGAGGCAGTCGCCCTCCTGCAAGACCTCCTCACCTCCGACCTCGCCACAGCACTCACCTCGACATGATCAACCCCCTCGACCCACACCCAGAGCAGACTCGAAGACCTACCCGAGCAGGCTCAGTTCATCCTCCAGTTCGCGGACGCCATCCAACCGCTGGACACTCCCATCCCGATCGAGTCCGACCCATCCTCCTTCTGGGTAAATATCCTCCACCTGCCCAAAAACCCCATTCATTCACAATCCGGCCCTGTATCCCTTCAAATATTTCCATATTCACCCTATGAAACCGTACCCCCTGACCATCACCTTCACACCATTACCATCACACCCCCCCCGTCACATGCCATGTTCCAGGCTCGTCCTGGGCTGACACCTGCCTCACCACAGTCCTCATCCAATCCCGCCACTCTCTCTCCCTACCCTGCATCAACTTAGACGGCACCATCCCACCCACACACTGGCTACACACCCTCTTATCACAAACAGCCACAAAATACCTCACACAACACACCCCCACATCCACCCCCTCCTCCCAACACTCCCTCAGCCTCTATCACTACACAACCCTGAAAAAGTTCCCCGATGGCTCTTACTTTCGTTCACACCCCTCCAACTCCCCCACCGTCACCACCAGCTTTCAAATCTCCCTCAGCACCGAAATGTACTGCATCCTCATCTCCACTAACGGCACCGTCACCATTCCCCTCACACACACATACACCCACAGAGGCACACGCACCAAATCCACTTGCACCCTCCTCATCACTCCCCACCACTACTCCACCTTTGGTAAAGCCCGACTCACGGACCCCGCCTTCACCACCACCCCCTCTCCGCCTCCCCTCACAATCACAAAAAGACACACCCTCCATCGCAACCCCCCATCCCTCCTACTTCACTGGTCCCGCCACCTCACTGACACCCAAGTCACCAGCCAGTGGCACCTGGAGCCCTCCGACTTCCACATGCATGAGGACGATGACCTCCCCCTCGACCTCTCCTCCCTCCCTGACATCCAAATTTCCTCCACCACCCCGGCCCACACCTCCCCCCTCTCATGGCCCCTCCACCAACCCACTGTCTCTCAACCCACCTCCACCTCCTCCTACCACATCCACCCCTCTTCCAACCTTCCGGCTCCCCCCACTGCCCCCCCCCCCACACTACTACCCCTCCCCCCCTCCCCACCCTCACAGAAGACTCCTCCGAACCCATGGACTCCTTCTCCTCACCAACTCCCCCCCACCCCCCACGCGCAACCCCCTCCCCTCTTCCCCGTTCCCCCAGCCCACACGCCTACGCTCACCCCCCCTCCTCCTCATCCCCTACCACCCACCCCCCCCTCCTCCGCTCCACCCGCGACGGCAGACTCCCCCCCCCACCCTCGCCCCCCCCACAGACCCCTCACTCAAACCCGCGCCCCTTGCGGGCATTACCAAGCACTCCCGCCCCTGCCGCAAACAGACCTCCCCATCCCCCCCACCCCGCGCCCCCCCGCGCCCCTCCCTCACACCCCAACACGAGGACACCACCCCCACTCCCAACCCCAACCCCACACCCCCCCGGCCTCGGGAACCCCCAGCCCCCCCGCTGACCCCGCCCACCTCCCCCTTCCACCCCTCTCCCCCGGGGACGAAGAACTCGACTTCGGCGACTCTGATGACATGATGGAGGAAGACTTAGAGGAGACCAATGGCCCACATGCCACCACCGCCTCCCCGAGTCCCAGACACCCCCCCAAGTCACCCCCGGCCGACAAGGCCGAATGTCATCATTAGTCCCCCTAAGGACGAACCCGAGGTTAGACCCCACACCTCCCTCCCCACCCCCCAACCAGACATACGCAGACACACTGTAAACACCATGACTCGCTCCGCTCTCCCGTCCCACTTTAACTCACGCACCTGCAGCTTCACAATGCATGACTACTTATTCGACCTCAACCTTGAATACGGCCTCCCCACCCCCATCGGCCGCCTCGATATCTATGCTGTCCTCTCCTTCCAATGGGGGCGCTATCAAGACCTCTCCAACCTATCCTGCCTCGCTACCACAATAACCAAACTTCACTCCACTCCCTCCGCCACGTACACTGTTATCACTAACAACGAAGTAGATAATCACCACCACAACTCCCAATACCCCAGCCAATGGACAAACCTAGCCAACCGAGGCACCCCCCCCCCGGCCGGGGACGCCTAACCACTCTCTCATGGTCCTCACATGGCAACACTCTCACTTCGGCCTCCTACACATCACTCACACCTCCACCACATGGGTAGACTCTCTTCATCACTCTCCCCCGCCCGAACTCCTCACCCGCACCCTCGCTCTCCTCTCAGATTGGAACTCCTCCCCCCCCCCCTCCCCGTCGGCACCCTCCGCTTGCTTAACCCTCCTAGACAATCCGACTCAGACAGGGCATGGTCGTGCGGTACCCACGCCCTCCTACACACCTACTTCATCGCCACTGCTCCCCCTAACCAATCATACAATCCCCCCCCCTTCGACCCCCGGAACACGGTTTACTCCCTCCACACTCTCCTTTGGAACCACACCTTCCGCTCCGCCCCCCTCCCTCAGGGACGCCCCCGCCTTCTCGACGCCCTCCACCCCCCCACACCGCCCCCCCCCCTCACCTCCCCCCCCCCCCCCACCTCTCCTCCCGTCCGCTCCTCCCCCCTCCCTTCCATCCCCCGCCCGTCGACCGCCCCCCCGACGACCCCCCCCAGCACCACCCCCTCCCTCCCCTCCCCCATCCTCCCACACCACACATCCCAACCACTACACCTCATCACCCTCAACACCCGCGGCCTCCACACCTCCATTATGGATGTTGAGCACCTCTCCAACTCACACCGTCCGGACATCCTCATCCGCACCGAAACCAACCACGACACCCACAAATCCCGCTGGCGCATAGCCCTCCCCCAATACCACCTCAAAAGCTCTCGACAATGCTACTCACCTCTGCCCCTACCCAACGCAAGAGTTCTCTTCGCGGTCCGCAGAGCCTCATTCTAGTCTGCCACTATCCTAGCCCCACCCCCCCACCTCATCCCCCATATCGCCGGACTAAAAATCGTTCCCCACTCAGGCACCCCTTACCTCCTTATAGGTACTTACATGCCCCAGCTCTACACCCCTCAACTGACCCGCCTATATGCTGAAGTGGCAGCATGGGGACTCCGCCTAGCAGACGACCACCCGCAACACCGCATCCTCTGGGGAGGAGACTTCCAATCAACCACCACCACAGGTACGGGTCACCCCGCCCTCACCTCCCTCCTCAAATCCCACCTCCAGCCCCTCCACAACCCCATCCCCACATTCCCCCGCAGCGGAGGCTGCCTTGACCACTGGCTCTCCCCGCCCCCTTCACCTCTCTCCCTCCCACCTTCCTCTTGCTCGATATTCCCCTCCCCCTCCCACTTTACTGACCACTCTGCAATCCACCTCGTCATCCCCGCCCCTTTCTCCCTCATGGCTCACCCCCCCCCCCCCCCCACACCCACCCCCACACACATCACACGACGCGCAAACTCAACTTCCGACTTCCTCTCACACCCGACTGCATACAAGCGTACCAACCAGCACCCCCGACCTCATCAACCAAACGGCCGCCCTCCACGCAGAAATTCTTAACACCTCACACACCTCGGCCTCCCCCGACACCCTCGACACCCTTGCCTCCCAATTCACTACACTCCTTTCCCAACACATGGACCACGCAGCCTCAATTTGGCCCCTCCTCCCCGCCAAAAAACCACGCCCACCCCAAGCGTCCCTTGACACTACTTGGCTCACAAAGAAAACGCACACACACATACTCAAACTCCGCAAATGCAGCAAGAACAACGGGCCCCCCCCCCTCGCCCACAGCCCTCTTAAACACAGCTGAATATTTCACCCCTGACGCCATCAAACACCAATGCCAAGCACGCATACGCCAGCTCCTTCACGCCACCACCACGGATAAGTTAAAGAAAATCCAAGCTCGAGCCAATACGGCCTACGACACCTGCCCCAAACTCTCCCACCGGCGATTGAAAATTAAAAGCGGCCTCCTACCCCCCGCCGGCGCCACCTCCACCCTCCACCGCATTACTCGACCCGATAAAACCACCGCATCCACCCCCTCCGCCGTCATTGACGCGGTACACTCTCACTTCGCCTCCGAACTCAACCGCGCCACCCCAAACGAACTTCCCACCCCCCCGTGGGAACTCCCCGACAACCCCGACAACTTTACCATCGAACCCCGCGGCGACCCCTCTCTCACCCTCGCCGACATGATTACCCGCGATACTTTCGATAAAACCCTCAACTCCCTAGGCACCGGCAAAGCCCCCGGCCCCGACGGTATCCCCAATGAAATACTCAAATTCCTCCCACCGGCGACCCGCTCCGCCCTCTTCTCCCTCCTTTCCCTCCTCGCCCACAAATCCTACACCCCTCCTGACTGGTGCCACAGCACAACATGTCTGCTTCATAAAAAAGGCGACCCCTCCCTCCTCGACAACTACCGCCCTATCGCCCTCATGAACAACCTCCTTAAATTATGGACAGCACTAATCAAAGACGCAGGCTCGAACTACGCCGAAACCCACGGCATTCTCAGCGACCAACAGGACGGATTCCGACAACACCGCAGCATCCACGACGCCCTCTCCTCCCTCATAATGACGATGGAGGACGCGAAACTCCACAACAAAGACATCTACGTCATGTACGCAGATTTCAAAGGCGCCTTCAACGCCGCGGACCACCGCATCATGTTCAAACACATGCGTCAACTCGGTATGCCCCCCACCTTTGTCGACACCTGCGAACACCTCTACGGGGTCTCAACCACAGATTATATCACGCCACATGGCCCCACCCCCTCTATTGACATTAATCGCGGAACCCTCCAGGGGGACACCCTCTCCCCCTTTCTATTCACCCTCTTCCTTGAACCCTTCCTTCGATGGCTCACGGTGGGAAGCCGGGGCTACCGCCCAGGCCCCCCCGCCACTAACGTCGACCCCACAGAACCAACGGCCACGTACCCCGGACACGGCTTCGCGGACGACCTCAGCCTCGCCACGGGCTCGACCCCCAACATGACCATCCAACTCAAGAAACTCTCCCTCTTCAGCGCCTACACGGGCATGACCGTCAACATCCGCAAATGCTGCATCACCGGCGCCCTCTGGCGCACAGGCAACGCCCTCACCCTCGCCAACACTACCCTCCTCGCATCCCGCCTGCAAACTCAGTTCATCACCCTAAACTCCACCCCGGCCCCCATTCCCTCCATTGGCCCCAAGGACACATACCGAGTCCTAGGGGTTGAACTAAACACCTCCCTCAACTTCTCCAAACACTGGCACGAACTCAGACGTACCACTGCATCCCTCATCACCGCCCTTTCCACCTCCCCACTAACACAATCCCGCAGACTCCGAGTCATCCGTGGACTCCTCATCGGGAAGCATTTCACCCTCCAGCTCGGCCTCTTCACCGACTCCCAACTCGACACTCTAGAAGGACAAATCTGCCGCGCACTCCGCTCCGCCGTCTCCTCGGTACGTAACCTTCCCCGCACCGCCCTCCACCGCCCTACCTCCGACCTAGGATACGGCCTCCCCTCCCTCAAAGCCCACGCCGCACAACTCACAGTTTGCCACCTACATAAAATCATGAACAGCTCAGGCTATAGAGGCCACATGGCCCGAGCACACATCTGCACCTTATCCACCACGTACTCCCACTGGCCCTCGGAAGCCATTATGTCAACCTGTTACACCCCACCCACACTCAAGTGCTTAGTCAGAGCTCAGCGCGATGCGGGCACCCTATTCCACAACATCCCTCCACTCTCCCTCACCAACCCTATCGCCTCCACAATCCGCGCCCACTTCACCACTCAAGACAACGCCCTCCTCGCCTCACTACGGGACAAAGCCACACACATCACCGACCCTCACACATATAAACAAGCCTACTGCGATTTCTCACCCCGCAAAACACACGCCTCTCTCCTCCCCCGCCTCACCCCCCTCTGGAAAAATAACATCACCACGTGGCCACAAGTCCTCCTCAGAGCCACCTCATCCTCCTTCATCCTCAAATCCTGCAAATCCATCACCACACTCACGGGGTCCACCTCCCCACTCTCAGTTCCCATCCGCCTCCTCGCCGCAATCCTCACCGAACCCCTCGATACTATCCACAACCGCCTCCCCATCACAAGCCTCATTTCCAAACAAGCATCCCCCCCCACCACCATACACCCCTCATGGATTCCCCTCCTCTCCCCACACCTCCCTCGCTCACCCCCCACCCTCTCATCCGGCATCTACACCCCCCGCACCACTCCCCCCACCCCCACCGCACCCACCACACACTTGGACACAGAATACCTCACCCCCTCAGACCACCACTACCCCCCCTGCGACGTCACGCGCATCATTTCCAAACACAAGGACACAGAATACGGCCAGACACAGTACATGGTTGAATGGGCCCCGGAACACCTCACGGAATGGGACATCCAGTTACAACTCGACGACGGCTTCCGCCTCATCTCCTCCACCCCCACAGCGGTATGCCTCCCCACCTCCTCCCCCACCGCCTGCTCCATCTGCCACGACCCACTGCACACAGAACCCGCCTCCACATGCTGCACATGCCTGCACTTCGCCATACATTCCCAATGCCGCCCAGCTCAGGGACCCGCCACATGGCAGTGCGAGTGGTGTGCTCGCGGCCAACAACACGACCTCACCCGCCTCCACGAGGTCCAGTGGGCCCCGTGCCTACAACTCCACGACACCATCAGTGAGACCCCCTCCGGCCCCACCGCCCTCACCGCATTTAACTCCGGCTACGTCCCCTCCACGACACCCATTCTGCCAGAACCAGGACCCCCTCCCTGGCCACACCCCCTTATCACATTCAACCACGACCCCATCAACCCCGACCTCGACATGCTCCCCACCGGCAAATTCGCAATCCACGCACACCCATCTCTCCACGACACCACCATACTCTGCACTCCCGACGGTCGCGCGGTAACCACCCTCAACGGCCCACGCGTCCGCCACCTCTTTCAACTCTTCCGCCCCGACCTCACGCAGCACACGTTCGAAGAAGAGGTCTACCACCTCCTCACTCGCCTAGGTTCCCGCTCAGAAATCCACTCACCCACACCCGCCACCACAACCCGTAATAGATGGGCCACTAGAGAAGACCTCCTCACAGCTCTCCGCCACACATTCCACATACAGACAGAACTCTACTCCGACCCCCTCAATAAATCCCTCCACTCCCACACCTACCACTCCCTCTACCCCGAAGACATCGTCTTCTCATCCAGCGGCAGCAATGCCCCACACACATGGCAAGGCACCAACATAGCCAACCCTGAATACGACCACGAGTGCATGCGACGAGCCATGGAACACGCAATCACCAGCGCACACCTCACAGCCCCTCACACACCCAGCGCAACCATCCTCATCCTCCCCCGATGGGAACACACACCCTACCGCCACTCCAAATACATCAACTCCCCATACACCCACCACCTCTACACCCTCCCCAATGACGCAAACACCTTCCTACCCCCCGACCAACACACTGGCAACCCCACCCCTACCCCCTTCGGCACACGATGGATGGTTGACATATACCTCGTCGCCAACCCCCTCGCACTCTCCACCCTCCCGTCACCCACAGCCATGACCGCACTTCACAACACTCTCGAATCTATCTACGACACTCACCTCCCCAACCCCGCCATCACCCCCCCTCCTCCCCACATCTTCGACACCTACTCACCCCACTCAGCAGGTATATACCACCTCCCCCCAAATCCTACCCACCCCATCACATACCCCCTCCCGGACCGCCTGCACCTAACCTACCCCCCCACCAGCGGTACTCTTGCTTGGAACTGGCAGGACTTCGTCTACACAGACGGCTCGAAAAAAGGCAGCTCTTCCCCCCTCGGAGCAGCAGCCACCCACCCCGCCTCGGACACCAAAGTCAAAATCCTGGTGACCTCTACCCCTCCCTCCCACACAATAAATCGCGCTGAATTAGCTGGCATAGATATAGGCCTCCAACTTGGCCGTACCCACCTCCTCACAGACAGTGCGTGCTCCCTCCGCCTCATACAAGGATACTTAAACTGCCCTTCCGCTTACCGACACAACATCCACCGCGACACGCTCCACTCCATCACACACACCCTTAAAACCCGCTGCTACGCAGGCATCCGCACACACCTCGGCAAAATCAAAGCACACAACCACTCCCTGGGTAACGACCTCGCAGACACCCTCGCCAACCAAGTCGCGGATGGACACCCACCCGACACTACATACACCACAGGTTCAGAGGTCGCGATAGGCCACTGGACCTGGCCATACACCCTCATTCCACAAACCCTAGGAGACCCCATACCCTACAGATACACCAACCTCAAAGCCGACGCACACACCTACAGCACCAAACACACACACACACCCCTCTCGCACACTACCAAACACGGTGCCCTCCTCGCCCGCGCCGCGGGGGACGGCGCCGATTTCTCTTTCCACAAAAAACACTCAACCCTCACGAACATCCAGTTCACACACAAACAAGAATTCATGTGGGGAGTCCACAACACCCGCCTACTCACCCATAACCCCACCCTACGCTGCCCCCTCTGTGGCCAATTCACTAGCAACGGCCACATGGCCGGTAACTGCCCCTCCATGTCTGGTCTAAGACAGGACCGCCACAATAGCGCGCTGCAACTCCTCCTCTCCCTACTGGAACGCCACAACGGTGGCCGCTGGGAAACCATCACCGCGGACTTCGGTAACAAACCCATCAAATCATTTGCTTCCCCCTCTCTTGCCCACACTCCCCATGACTGCCACCCACCCCACCCCACCCACATGCCCTCCCGCCTTGTTGCTGCTGACGAAGGTCTCTCGCCCGACTCCCTAACCTCGTGTCCCAGCCGTCCTACCCCCTGAGATTCTCCCCCCCGCGCTACGACCCCCCGCACACAAACCCGACTTCATCCGCATCCTCGAACCTCGATTTGTGGGTCACTCAAACGGTCGCCGACGTTACGCTTCCATAAAAAAGATTCAGATAGGGGAATGGAAGTACTGCACAGACAATAACCTCTCCCACACAGCTAACCTCATACGTGCCAAATACACACCCCTTGCAAACGCCATCCGCAGCCACTGGCCAGGCACAGTGGTAGACATCCTTCCCATCGTCATGAGCCGCACAGGCACACCGCACTCCTCCACCATCACGAGTCTCACCTCCCTACTCACAGCCCGCACTGACCCCCATGACAAACTCATCTCCAAAGCCCGCCTCGACACGTCTCGCATCCTTACACAGCTCCACACGCACACTGTCCAATGGCTGCATCATCTCCTACTCATATACCGCATCAAATCCCGCACGACTTCCCGCCGCGCCTCCGCACATTGCCCCTTCGCACGCCCCTAAATGCACGCAGCCCTCGCCTCTTCTTGCACACCTCCCCGGGGGGGAGTAAAACCCCCGACATCCATTGGAGAGGTAGGATTTAGGTGGTTAACGGTCTAGCCCTGACTTGTAAGTTCCCTGTATGGCATAGTTGGGAGGGCCCAGAGACAGCTGCCGCCGCATCCGGCTTTTGGTGAAAAACCGGTGCATACGGTAAATGTTGTAAACAACTTCAATTTTTGTTACGCCATCGACTTCCTAGCCGACCGAATTCCACATTGGAGAGAAGTTAACTACAAAACAACAAGAGAACTTCACGACTTTACCCTACGATGACCCCCCGGAATAACTGCAGCCCCAGGACTCACCGCATGTAAGCCGATTGTGGGATTAACCCATTAAAGCTATAATCCCGATGAAGCGACACCGATTGAACATATTGTCCCTTGCAAAGCGCACTGAAGCTAATTGACATATGCTATCGACCGGTGACGCCAACATGGGGTAAGTACTAGTTATGTAGAAACACTTGCCTTCCGCGGGGGAGCCGCTGATCGCAGCTCGCCAAAACGGTTGGTCGCGCGAGAGTGACATGAGGCGGGGGCCCATAACATGTTGAACCATGCATACACGGTCAGAGTGGAAGGTAGCTAACGTACACTTAGTCACTCACAGTCACACAGAAGGACAAACTCAAGGATAACTAGCCCGAGGTTTGGTGTCGGGACAAAGGAAGTGGAGAGCTCTAGCCTAGCGACAGCTCGGTATTCAAAACAAACGGTGTATCGGATTGTCCGACCTAGACATGTAATACACATATCTAGAATAGCTTATCTTTTTGTAGCTATCTGTAACTAATAACAAGTGAGCATTACTTACAACAAAACCACATACTGCGACTTATGTCCACGCAACATCCAACAAAGCCGAATAAAAGTCAAGCTCATTACGTGTGCGACTTGCAGCCGTCTGTGGGCACGATAAAACTTGCTTACCGCAAGGAAGCCCTGAATGAAGCCGATAAGTTAAGTCGGAGACCGGACTTTGTAACTCATGCCACATTTCCATTGTTTTGGAATGGCGAGGCTCCGTCGGAGGAGAGCAATTTACGGCGGAAGTCCAAATCGTTCTTAGACGATGCACAATTAACCTTGATGATTGTTGATGATTTAGGACAGAGCCTTGAGTTCGTCGATCTCATTCGCGAGGGGTACTCCCAAGAATCGTTTTATGGGGGTGAGGGTGATGAGTTGACAAGAAACATCGAATTGATGACATAGGCGGGTTCTTTTCGCGCCTCGATCGCCTTAACGACCCGCGAGATTCTGAGCCACGACTGAGATTGATCTATGAGCTACTGGAAAGTGGCTCAGCATGCCACTCATGAGTTGCACTCTTGCCAAAGCACTCGACCGATTCTTGTGGAAATGAGTTCGCCAAGATGCATAAGGATTTCTGTGAGCGCTGCATCGTGGGTCCATGAGCAAAGATTCAACCGCATATAGCTTGTGCTCTCGACCCCCTCCCTGTTCCACCCCGACCGTGGCGCACAATTGGGTTTGACTACTTGCGTGTAGGCAATGGCTTAGACATTGTGCTAATTGTGGTCGCCCATGTGACTTCAATCGCCTATTTCCTGCAGTGCATATGGACGATTACAATAATACAACATAGATAGGAAAGTGCGAATTTGTTTTTACATGCAGTCTACAAATTACACGAACTGCCTCGAGTGTTCGTGAGTGACCGCGCTCCTAAATTTTTCAGTTGCTTCTGGCAGACATTTTGGAGACGCCTTGGAACACGGCTCAGCATGTCTTCCATTCCACATCCAAAGACGGACGGTATAATATAATATAGCGCGTCAACATTACATTTCACGAGTCACTGCGCTATTTGTTTTGCTACGATGGATCAAAATGGACAGCCATGGTGCCTATTGTCGAGTTTGCGAACGACGCCACTTGTGCAATCGGAATTCTGGCATAACTATTGCCTTGTGCACACTATTTCAGGCGAATTTTGGCATAACTCATTAGGAGCCTTCATGCATGTTGTTCAGCATGCGACCTTCAACCCTAGATTCGCAATACGCAGCGGAGCGGTTACAACAATTACGGGGTGCATACGCTGTGGCACAATCGGGGTTATAAATACACAAGAATGAGTTGCGTGTACGTTCAAAGCCGTCAATAGCTCCACATTTCGTTCGAGGAGACAAGGTGACAATGGCTATAAGGAGTCTCTTTCATACGTGGACAATACAATACGAAGCTACGTGATCGACAGCTTGGACCTTTTACTATCGAAGAGCATATCAGTAAGCATAGTTACATATTGAAACTACATGCTATAGTACGATAACACCGGTGTTTCACGTCAACAGTCTGCGACCATGCTCTACTGCTTCGCTTCGATCAAGAGCCCTTATGACGACGGCACATGAAGATGACGACGACGAGTTCGACGTCTCCCACATCTATGATGTGTGCATCAAGCCGCTCGATGGACGTCGTGGAAACTATTTTTTGTTCATGACGCACTTCAGCGATGACGACATTCCATATGCTTGGCATCGATTGATGAACGAAGTATGGCGTACAAAGGCGTTACAATAATTTTGGGAGACGCCCCAATGGCACGGACTTGCCCAAGCTAAGGCGTACAACAACTTCATGCACGCGAATCCAACGCGCATTCTTGAGTCTTAGTTACAAGCTCTGAAAAAAAAGCCGAAGACTACCGCAAGGTCATCATCTCGGTTGGCTTCATTGATTTGTCAAGAGAGGGACGGAGTGTAGGAGTGTGAAGAGTATATCATGTAACCGTACATAACATGACATTGTTCATGTACTCGTTAATAATCCAATTCATAACTTTCCATTGGAAGGACGTACCGCGGTTACGTCGCCATTGCAACAACTCAAGATACAATATTGTAATAGTAGAACCTTCCGAAACGTACAATTCGTACATTTAGTCTAACATATTGCACGACGCGACGGTACGATCTCTTGTAACATACATGCTACGTCGCTAGTTTGTTAAGACCGTTACGAGAACCCTCACGCGCAAGCCACGAGGAGCATGCAAAACCACATGAAGCTAAGTAGGACACACATATTTAATCCTACTGCATTGGAAGGAGGGGAGGTGACAAGCACATTTGACGAGTACTTCTACATTCTCAATCGAGGCGGAGCATATTGGAAAACACATCTACATGTGTATGCGCCGGTTTTTCACCAAAAGCCGGATGCGTCGGCTGCTGTCTCTGGGCCCTCCCAACTATGCCATACAGGGAACTTACAAGTCAGGGCTAGACCGTTAACCACCTAATCCAACCTCTCCAAGGGTGTTCGGGGGTTTTACTCCCCCCGGGGAGGGTGCAAGTAGAGGCGAAGGTTGTGTGCATTCAGGGTCGTGCGTGGAGGCAATGTGCGGATGCGCGGTGGGAGGTCTATGGAGTTGAGCAAGAATGCGAGATGTGTCGAGGCGTGCTTTGGAGACGAGTTTATCTGGAGGGTCGGTGCGGGCGGTGAGAAGGGAGGTGAGACTCGTGATGGTGGAGGAGTGTGGTGTACCGGTGCGGCTCATGACTATGGGTATGATGTCGACCACTGTGCCTGGCCAGTGGTTTCTGATGGCGTTCGCAAGGGGTGTGTATTTGGTGCGTATGAGGTCAGCTGTGTGCGAGAGGTTATTGTCTGTGCAGTACTTCCATTCCCCTATCTGGATTTTTTTGATGGATGCGTAACGTCGGCGACCGTTGGAGTGACCAACGAATCGGGGTTCGAGGATGCGGATGAAGTCAGGTTTGTGTGCAGGGGGACGAAGTGGGGGGGGGAGAATCTCAGGTGGGAGGACGGCGGGGCACGAGGTGAGGGAATCGGGCGAGAGACCTTCGTCAGCAGCGACAAGGCGGGTGGGCATGTGGGTGGGGTGAGGTGGGTGGCAGTCAAGTGGGGTGCAGGCAGGGGTGGGGGAATCAAACGATTTTATGGGTTTGTTACCGAAGTCTGCGGTGATGGTTTCCCATCGCCCTCCGTTGTGGCGTTCCAGTAGGGAGAGTAGGAGTTGCAGAGCGCTGTTGTGTCGGTCCTGTCTTAGACCAGACATAGAGGGGCAGTTACCGGCCATGTGGCCGTTGCTAGTGAATTGGCCACATAGGGGGCAGCGCAGGGTGGGGTTGTGAGTAAGTAGGCGGGTGTTGTGGACACCCCACATGAATTCTTGTTTGTGTGTGAACTGGATATTTGTGAGGGTTGAGTGTTTTTTGTGGTAAGAGAAATCGGCGCCGTCCTGCGCGGCGCGGGCGAGGAGGGCACCGTGTTTGGTTGTTCGCGAGAGAGGAGTGTGTGTGTGTTTTGTGCTGTAGGTGTGTGCGTCGGATTTGAGGTTGGTGTATTTGTAGGTTACGGGGTCCCCTAGCGTTTGTGGGATGAGGGTGTATGGCCATGTCCAGTGGCCTATTGTGACTTCAGAACCTGTGGTGTATGTAGTATCGGGTGGGTGACCATCCGCGACTTGGTTTGCGAGGGTGTCTGCGAGGTCGTTGCCGATGGAATGGTTGTGGGCTTTGATTTTGCCGAGGTGTGTACGGATGCCTGTTTCGCAGCGGGTTTTAAGGGTGTGTGTGATAGATGAGAGGGTGTCGCGGTGAATGTTGTGGCGGTAAGCGGAAGGGCAGTTTAAGTAACCTTGTATGAGGCGGAGGGAGCACGCACTGTCTGTGAGGAGGTGGGTGTGGCCAAGTTGGAGGCCAATATCTATGCCAGCTAATTCAGCACGATTTATTGTATGTGAGGGAGGGGTAGAGGTCACCATGATTTTGACTCGGGTGTCCGAGGCGGGGTGGGTAGCTGCTGCTCCGAGGGGGGTCGAGCCGCCTTTTTTCGAGCCGTCCGTGTATACGAAGTCCTGCCAGTTCCAAGCAGGGGTGCCTCTGGTGGGGGGGTACGTTAGATGCACGCGGTCTGGGAGGGGGTATGTGAGGGGGTGAGTTGGGTTTGGGGGGCGGTGGTATATACCTGCTGAGTGGGGTGAGTATGTGACAAAGAGGTGTGGAGGAGGGGGGGTGATGATGGGGTTGGGGAGGTGAGTGTCGTAGATAGATTCGAGAGTGTTGTGAAGTGCGGTCATGGCTGCGGGTGACGGGAGGGTGGTGAGTGCGAGGGGGTTAGCGACGAGGTATATGTCGACCATCCATCGTGTGCCGAATGGGGTAGGGGTGGGGTTGCCAGTGTGTTGGTCGGGGGGTAGGAATGTGTTTGCGTCATTGGGCAGGGTGTAAAGGTGGTGGGTGTATGGGGAGTTGATGTATTTGGAGTGGCGGTATGGTGTGTGTTCCCAACGGGGGAGGATGAGGATGGTTGCGCTGGGTGTGTGAGGGGCTGTGAGGTGTGCGCTGGTGATTGCGTGTTCCATGGCTCGTCTCATGCATTCGTGGTCGTATTCGGGGTTGGCTATGTTGGTGCCTTGCCATGTGTGTGGGGCATTGCTGCCGCTAGATGAGAAGACTATATCTTCAGGGTAGAGGGAGTGGTAGGTGTGGGAGTGGAGGGATTTATTGAGGGGGTCGGAGTAGAGTTCTGTCTGGACGCGGAATGTGTGACGGAGAGCTGTGAGTAGGTCTTCTCTAGTGGCCCATCTATTACGGGTGGTGGTGGCGGGTGTGGGTGAGTGGATTTCTGAGCGGGAACCTAGGCGGGTCAGGAGGTGGTAGACCTCCTCTTCGAACGTATGCTGCGAGAGGTCGGGGCGAAAGAGCTGAAAGAGGTGGCGGACGCGGGGGCCGTTAAGGGTGGTGACCGCGCGGCCGTCGGGAGTGCAGAGTATGGTGGTGTCGAGGAGTGATGGGTGTGCGTGGATAGCGAATTTACCGGTAGGGAGCATGTCGAGGTCGGGGTTGATGGGGTCATGGTTGAATGTGATTAGGGGGTGTGACCACGGAGGGGGTCCGGGTTCTGGCAAAATGGGTGTGGTGGAGGGGACATAGCCTGAGTTAAATGCGGTGAGGGCGGTGGGGCCGGAGGGGGTCTCACTGATGGTGTCGTGGAGTTGTAGGCACGGGGCCCACTGCACTTCGTGGAGGTGGGTGAGGTCGTGGTGTTGGCCGCGAGCACACCAGTCGCACTGCCATGAGGCGGGTCCCTGAGCTGGGCGGCATTGGGAGTGTATGGCAAAGTGCGGGCATGTGCAGCAGGTGGAGGAGGGTTCTATGTGCAGGGGGTCATGACACATGGAGCAGGCGGTGGGGGAGGGGGAGGGGAGGCATACCGATGTAGGAGTGGAGGAGATGAGGCGGAAGCCGTCGTCGAGTTGTAACTGAATGTCCCATTCCGTGAGGTGTTCCGGGGCCCATTCAACCATGTACTGCGTCTGGCCGTATTCTGTGTCCTTGTGTTTGGAAATGATGCGTGTTACGTCGCAGGGAGGGTAGTGGTGGTCTGAGGGGGTGAGGTATTCAGTGTCTAAGTGTGTGGTGGGTGCGGTGGGGGTGGGGTGAGTGGTGCGGGGGGTGTAGATGCCTGATGAGAGGGTGGGGGGCGAGCGGGGGAGGTGAGGGGAGAGGAGGGGAATCCATGAGGGGTGTATAGTGGTGGGGGGGGATGCTTGGTTGGTAGTGAGGCTTGTGATGGGGAGGCGGTTGTGGATAGTATCGAGGGGTTCAGTGAGGATTGCGGCGAGGAGGCGGATGGGAACTGAGAGTGGGGTGGTGGACCCCGTGAGTGTGGTGATGGATTTGCATGATTTGAGGATGAAGGAGGATGAGGTGGCTCTGAGGAGGACTTGTGGCCACGAGGTGATGTTACTTTTCCAGAGGGGGGTGAGGCGGGGTAGGAGGGAGGCGTGTGTTTTGCGGGGAGAGAAATCGCAGTAGGCTTGTTTATATGTGTGAGGGTCGGTGATGTGTGTGGCTTTGTCCCGGAGTGAGGCGAGGAGGGCGTTGTCTTGAGTGGTGAAGTGGGCGCGGATTGTGGAGGCGATAGGGTTGGTGAGGGAGAGTGGAGGGATGTTGTGGAATAGGGTGCCCGCATCGCGTTGAGCTCGGACTAAGCACTTGAGTGTGGGTGGGGTGTAACATGTTGACATGATGGATTCCGAGGGCCAGTGGGAGTACGTGGTGGATAGGGTGCGTATGTGTGCGCGGGCCATGTGGCCTCTGTAGCCCGAGTTGTTCATGATTTTATGTAGGTGGCAAACTGTGAGTTGTGCGGCGTGGGCTTTGAGGGAGGGGAGGCCGTATCCTAGGTCTGAGGTAGGGCGGTGGAGGGCGGTGCGGGGAAGGTTACGTACCGAGGAGACGGCGGAGCGGAGTGCGCGGCAGATTTGTCCTTCGAGAGTGTCGAGTTGGGAGTCGGTGAAGAGGCCAAGCTGGAGGGTGAAATGCTTTCCGATGAGGAGTCCACGGATGACCCTGATTCTGCGGGATTGTGTTAGTGGGGAGGTGGAAAGGGTGGTGATGAGGGATGCAGTGGTGCGTTTGAGTTCTTGCCAGTGTTTGGTGAAGTTGAGGGAGGTGTTGAGTTCTACCCCTAGGACACGGTATGTGTCCCTGGGGCTAATGGAGGGGATGGGGGCCGGGGTGGAGTTTAGGGAGATGAACTGTGTCTGCAGGCGGGATGCGAGGAGGGTAGTGTTGGCGAGGGTGAGGGCGTTGCCTGTGCGCCAGAGCGCGCCGGTGATGCAGCATTTGCGGATGTTGACGGTCATGCCCGTGTAGGCGCTGAAGAGGGAGAGTTTTCTGAGCTGGATGGTCATGTTGGGGGTCGAGCCCGTGGCAAGGCTGAGGTCGTCGGCGAATCCGTGTCCTGGGTATGTGGCTGTGGGTTCTGTGGGGTCGACGTTAGTAGCGGGGGGGCCTGGGCGGTATCCCCGGCTTCCCACCGTGAGCCAGCGAAGAAAGGGTTCAAGGAAGAGGGTGAATAGAAAGGGGGAGAGGGTGTCGCCCTGGAGGGTTCCGCGATTAATGTCTATAGAAGGGGTGGGGCCATGTGGTGTAATATAGTCTGTGGTTGAGACCCCGTAGAGGTGTTCGCATGTGTCGACAAAGGTGGGGGGCATACCGAGTTGACGCATGTGTTTGAACATGATACGGTGGTCCGCGGCGTTGAAGGCGCCTTTGAAATCGGCGTACATGACGTAGATGTCTTTGTTGTGGAGTTTCGCGTCCTCCATTGTCATAATGAGGGAGGAGAGGGCGTCGTGGATACTGCGGTGTTGTCGGAATCCGTCTTGTTGGTCGCTGAGAATGCCGTGGGTTTCGGCGTACTTCGAGCCTGCGTCTTTTATTAGTGCTGTCCATAGTTTAAGGAGGTTATTCATGAGGGCGATAGGGCGGTAGTTATCGAGGAGGGAGGGGTCGCCTTTTTTATGTAGGAGGCATGTTGTGCTGTGGCACCAATCAGGAGGGGTGTAGGATTTGTGTGCTAGGAGGGAGAGGAGAGAGAAGAGGGCGGAGCGGGTCGCCGGTGGTAGGAATTTGATTATTTCATTGGGGATACCGTCGGGGCCGGGGGCTTTGCCGGTGCCTAGGGAGTTGAGGGTTTTATCGAAAGTGTCGCGGGTAATCATGTCGGCAAGGGTGAGAGAGGGGTCACCGCGGGGTTCGATGGTAAAGTTGTCGGGGTTGTCGGGGAGTTCCCATGGGGGGGTGGGTAGTTCGTGTGGGGTGGCGCAGCCGAGTTCGGTAGCGAAGTGAGAGTGTACCGCGTCAATGACGGCGGAGGGAGAGGATGCGGTGGTTTTATCGGGTTTGGTAATGCGGTGGAGGGTGGAGGCGGCGCCGGCGGGGGGTAGGAGGCCGCTTTTAATTTTCAATCGGCGGTGGGAGAGTTTGGGGCAGGTGTCGTAGGCCGCATTGGCTCGAGTTTTTATTTTCTTTATCTTATCCGTGGTGGTGGCGTGAAGGAGCTGGCGTATGCGTGCTTGGCACTGTTGTTTGATGGCGTCAGGGGAGAGATATTCAGTTGTGTTTAAGAGGGCTTGGGCGACGGGGAGGGGGCCGTTATTTTTACTGCATTTACGGAGTTTGAGGATGTGAATGCGCGTTTTCTTTGGTAACCAAGTAGGGTCAAGGGACGCTTGGGGTGGTCGGGGTTTCTTGTCGGGGAGGAGGGGCCAAATTGTGGCTGCGTGGTTCATGTGATGGGAGAGGAGTGTGGTGAATTGTGAGGCGAGGGTGTCGAGGGTGTCGGGGGAGGCCGAGGTGTGTGAGGTGTTGAGTATTTCTGCGTGTAGGGCGGCCGTTTGGTTGATGAGGTCGGGGGTGCTGGTTTGGTATGTTTTAATGTGGTCGGGTGTGAGGGGAAGTCGAAAGTTGAGTTTGCGCGTTGTGTGATGTGTGTGGGGGTGGGTATGGGGAGGGGGGGGATGAGCCATGAGGGAGGAAGGGGCGGGGATGACGAGGTGGATTGCAGAGTGGTCAGTAAAGTGGGAGGGGGAGGGGAATATCGAGCAGGAGGATGGTGGGAGGGTGGTAGGTGAAGGGGCTGTGGTGAGCCAGTGGTCAAGGCAGCCTCCGCTTCGGGGGAAGGTGGGGATGGGGTCGTGGAGGGGGTGGAGGTGGGATTTGAGTAGGGAGGTGAAGGCGGGTTGTCCTGTACCTGTGTCGGTGGTGGATTGGAAGTCCCCTCCCCAGAGAGTGCGGTGGTGCGGGTGGTCGTCCGTTAAGCGGAGGCCCCAGGCTGCAACCTCCGCGTAGAGGCGGGTCAGTTGTGGGGTGGA
Organism: Tetraselmis chui; assembly: GCA_026401115.1. NCBI lineage: Eukaryota > Viridiplantae > Chlorophyta > Chlorodendrophyceae > Chlorodendrales > Chlorodendraceae > Tetraselmis > Tetraselmis chui. Next base: position 69,791 of record JAPMLY010001797.1, read on the forward strand.
GAGCTGGGGCATATAAGCGCCGATAAGGAGGTAAGGGGTGCCTGAGTGGGGAACGATTTTTAGGCCGGCTATATGGGGGATGAGGTGGGGGGGCGGAGTTAGCACGGTGGCAGACTGGAAAGAGGCTCTGCGGACCGCGAAGAGAACGCCTGCGTTGGGTAGGGGCACAGTTGAGTGGCAAGGGCGGGAGCTTTTGAGGTGGTATTGGGGAAGGGCTATGCGCCAGCGCGATTTGTGGGTGTTGTGGTTAGTTTCGGTGAGGATAAGAATGTCCGGACGGTGTGAGGTGGAGAGGTGTTCCACATCCATGATGGAGGTGTGGAGTCCGCGGGTGTTGAGGTTGATGAAGTGTAATGGTTGGGATGTGTGCGATGAAGTAGGTGTGGAGGAGGGCGTGGGTGCCGCACGACCACGCGCTGTCGGAGTCGTTTTGGCGAGGCGGGTTGAGGAGATGGAGGGTGCCGACAGGAGGGGGGGGAGAGGAGTTCCAGTCGGAGAGGAGGTTGAGAGAGCGGGCGAGGAGGTCGGGCGGGGGGGGGTGGTGTAGAGAGTCTATCCAGGTAGCGGAGGAGTGAGTAATGTGAAGGAGGCCGAAGTGAGAGTTTTGCCATGTGAGGACGAGGAGAGAGTGGTTGGGCGTCCCCGGACGGGGGGGGAAGCCGCGGTTGGCGAGGTTTGTCCAGGGGCTGGGGTATTGGGAGTTGTGGAAGTGGTTATCTACTTCGTTGTTGGTGATAACTGTGTATGAGGCGGCGGGAGTCGAGTGGAGTTTGGTTATTGCGGAAGCGAGGCAGGAAAGGTTGGAGAGGTCCTGGTATTGACCCCATTGGAAGGAGAGGGCGGCAGAGGTATCAAGGTAGCCGATGGGGGTGGGGATGCCGTATTCAAGGTTTAAATCGAATAGAAAGTTATGCATCGTTGTGCAGCGGGTGCGGGGGTAAAGTGGGCAGGGAGATTGAAGCGAGTCACTGTGTTTACAGTATGTCTGCGGATGCCGGGTTGGGGAGTGTGGAGGGGGGTGCGGGGTCGAACCTCGGTTTCGTCCTGGGGGGACCTAATGATGATAGGCGGCCTGTTTGGCCGGGGGTGACCTGTGGTGGGGGCTGGCCTTGGGGGAGGCGGTGTTGGCCGGTTGGGTGCCTGAGGGCTCCGAGTCGTCCTCCGGTTGGTCTGAGTAGCCGTCGAGGTCGAGTTCTTCTTCTTCAGGAGAGCCGGTTGGAAGGGGGAGGTGGGCTGGGTCAACAGGGCGAAGGGGATTAGCAGTGGTGAAGGGGGGGTTGTGGTCGGGGAGGAGTGGGGGAGAAGGGAGGGCCTGTTGGTGAGTGAGGGAGGGGTGCGGGGGGGCGCGGGTTGGGGGGGACGGGGAGGGTTGCTTGCGGGGGGGACGAGAGGGCTTGGTAACTCCTGTTGGGGGTGCGGGTCGGAGTGAGGGGTCCGTGGGGGGGCGAGGGCGGGGAGGGGAGGCCGCTGATGAGAGCGGTGAAGGGGAGGAAGGGGTGGGTTGTAGGGGGCGGGTAGGAGGGGGGGCGATGGTATAAGTAGGGTTGGGGGGGTCGGGGAGGTGGGTGAGAGGTTGAGTGAGGGGGGGGGCTGGGGGTGGTGAGGTGGAGGAGTCCATGGGGCCAGAGGAGTCTTCTGTGAGAGTGGGGAGAGGGAGAGGGTGGAGAGTGGTCGGTGGAATCGTGGTGGGGGCTGGAGGGTAGGGGGGGGGGTGGCCGTGGTAGGAGGAGGTGGAGGCGGGTTGTGAGGCGGTAGGGTGGTGGAGGGGCCATGTGGTATGGGATGGGGGGGCCGGGGTGGTGGAGAGTTGTATTTCTGGGAGGGAGGAGAGGTCGAGGGGTAGGTCAATGTCTTCCTGCATTTGGAAGTCAGAGGGGTCCACGTCCCATTGGCTGGGAACGTGGTTGTCTGTGAGGTGGCGGGACCATTGGAGGAGAAGGGCGGGGGGGTTGCGGTGTAGGGTGTTTCTTTTTGTGATGGTGAGAGGGGGTGGAGAGGGGGGGGTGGTGAAAATGGGGTCTGTGAGACGGGCTTTACCGAACGTGGAGTAGTGGTGTGGAGTGATGATGAGGGAGCAGGAGGATTGAGTGCGAGCGCCTCTATGGGTGTATGTGTGGGTCAGTGGGACCGTGATTGTGCCGTTGGTTGAGATGAGGATGCAGTACATTTCAGGGCTGAGGGAGATTTGTATGCTGGTGGTGATGGTGGGGGAGTTGGAGGGGTGTGAGCGAAAGTATGAGCCATCCGGGAACTTTTTCAGGGTTGTGTAGTGATAGAGGCTGGGGGGGTGTTGGGGGGGGGGGGGGGGTGGTTGTGGGGGTGTTGTGTGTGAGGTATTCGGTGGCTGTTTGGGACAGGAGGGTGTGTAGCCAGTGTGACGGGGGAATGGTGCCGTCGGGATGTATGCTTGGGAGGGAGAGAGAGTGGCGGGACTGTATAAGGACTGTGGTGAGGCATGTGTCAGCCCAGGATACGCCGGGAACAAGGCCAGAGACGGGGGGGGGTGTGATGGTGATGGTGTGAAGGTGATTGTCAGGGGGTACGGTTTCAGGGGGTGAGAATGAAAAAATGGGATGGGATACAGGGCCGGATTGTGAATGGATGGGATTCTTGGGCAGGTGGAGGATATTTACCCAGAATGAGGAGGGGTCGGCCTCGATCGGGGTTGGGGTGTCCAGCGGTTGGATGGCGTCCGCAAATTGAAGGATGAACTGCGCTTGTTCAGGGAGGTCTTCTAGGCCGCATTGTGGGTGAGTCGAGGGGGCTGGTCCTGTTGAGGTGAGAGCCGCTGTGAGGTCGGAAGTGAGGAGGTCTTGTAGGAGGGCGATCACCTCTTGGCCGGTGATACCGGAGAACATGGGGGATCGGAGTTTCACACGACGACCTGAGACTGCAGGAGCTGAGGCGTCGCGGAGGAAGCGAATTTTCTGCTGACTCAATTTTTGCAGTAGCGAAGGGGAGGAGGTCATAGAGGGGGGCACTGGACCGGCCGAATTAAATTCACGCTGGTGTGAAGTTAACTGGTACAGGAGTCCTACCGTTATACAGGAGGTGGGGATAGCCAGGCAGACTTCCTGGAAGCCCGAATGGAGTTCGACCGGTAGGGGGGTGTTGTCGTCGCATTTCGGGGCTGTTGGGTGGTGTGTGCGAGAGGAGTTCTCTGACCAGCGCGTGTGGTGGACGAGTTCCTTTCCGATTATATTTTTGATGCGGTTGGGGAGATCGGTGAGGTCGTTGACGCATTCGAGTAGCCAGCGACGGGCCACCGAGCAAGCGGATGTGATCGGGTCGGGGTGCGACGGGTCCGGCATGAAGACTCCATGGAGCCAGAAGCGGGCTAGGTGAGGGGGGGTGGTGGAGTACTGGCCTGTAAGGAGGAGCGTGTCGATCATTCTGGTGGAGAAGTCGTCGGCCTGTCCGGGGTTTTCGGTTGACCGCGGGATGGACAGAACAAGGGGGGTTTGGAGTCCGCGACGGAGTGGGAGGGGGTCCATAGGTGTGCCCAGTATCTGTTGGGGGTGGGGAAGTTGAGAGGTTGAGAGGAACGGGGTCAACGGGTGACCCGCGAGTTTGTTCCTGGGGTGGTATAGGTCCGTGAAGCGGCCGTGTAGCGGGGGATCCCTCACGAGCACCTGTTTGTAGGTGGGGGGGGGGGTGGGGGTTGAAGACATGGTAGTCGAGCAGGATGTCGAGTGTGGAAGATAAGTAGTTGATGTGTGTGTGGCTTTTGGAGTCGAAGTTTGAGAGTAGTGCGCGTGTTGGCAGCACGCGACCGGGCCTGATGGGACCTGGGTTTGATGGATGTTGGCGGCGGACAGGGACGTCCGGACGCTCGGAGGGGCGCGATAGAGCGCGCCGGCCTCTGGGAAAGAAGTGTTTTGTAAGCGATGTGTATCGCGAGGGTACCGCAGTACTTTGATTGGTACATGTGTGGTTTTCGAAGTGGATGGCGCGATAGCTGTCGGGGGGATAAATTTCAAATCCCTGGAAGCTGCGCCTTTGAGTGTGTACCGTCTGGTGTCGCTACGGATCCACTGACCATTTTGAGCTAGGCTCGGTTGGGGAGAGGTGAATGGTGCACGCTGTTCAGCGGCCCTGTCCACCAGTCTTGCGCTCGATGGGAGGCCAGGCCCAGAGCGAAGACGATCGGCGTTGCTCATTCGAGCTACCGATCCATCCCCGTTTTTCGAGGTTCAGTAGTACTTTAGTAGTACTTTGGATCGTTTCACTGTCTTTAGTGACGGTAGGATGTGTTTTTACTCATTACTAAAATGATTCGTGCTTTTCCATCGGAAAGACGTATTTAGTGGTTACGTCGCCACTGCAATTCAGCAAGGGTAATGTTATTATCTATTGCATTACTAGTTCCTCCTGGTACGTATAAGTACGCACACTTAATCTAACTAGCTACATGACGCGCTAGTACGATTTCCCGAGACAAACGAGCCGCGCCGCTACTATGTTAAGACCATTGCGAGTTTAGTCTAGTATGAGGACCACGCGAGAGCTAGTGCAAGCTAGCTAGACTGGACCTATTTAAGCCTAGTGTAGTGGAGAGAGGTGACACAACCTTTTGACCATACTTTTTTGTTCGATTACAATCTAATGTTCAACACTTACGATCAGACATCTTATGTGACGAGTACAATCATGCAAAAGTACATTACATGACATTGTCATGTACTCGTTACTAATTCCAATTCGTGCTTTTCCATCGGAAGGACGTACAACGTGGGTACGTCGCTACTGCAATATTAGCAAGGGTTTTGATGCGTACTATACTGCCAATATCTCTATGTACGTACATGTACGCACAATTAATCTAACTAAGCAGATGACGCGCCAAGCGAGGTTTCCAATGCAGAATGTGATTCCCTCGACTTGACGAGACGCGTCGCAAGCCTGTTGATGACGGTTGGAGAGCCCTAGCACTTGACACGTAAGCCAAGCGAGAGCAAGTGCAAGCTAACGAGGCAAAGACTATACAAGCCTAGTGCAGTAAAGGGAGGTGACCGAACCATTTAACAATTCCCTTTGTTCGATTACAATACACTGCTAAAGTACAAGCAATGAGACATCTTCTCATCTCTTCCCATCTGCACCACCACTCAACAATTGAGCAGCGACTAAACAGAACAAATTGTATTTGTGTCTACAGTTAGCTTTTGAAGTCTAACCGCCACATCTTCCATCTCTCTCTCTCCATATGTACTTTCACTCCTAGTCGCAGCAACAAGCAAGAACTGCATGTTTGTGTCAGCAAATAGCTCTCAAGAGGCGAATTGCCACACACCATTGCATTTTCTCTTTTTGATCTATTGTGTTCTAAACAGTTAATAGTCATACAACTTCCTTTTCTCCACTTGCACTCCCACCTAGAGCAACAAATGATTTACGTTGGCAATCCGCAAGGAGGCAAACTGCCACAGATCCGCACAATTTTCCCGCACGGCATTCAAATGGCCATGTCTTGCAAACAAAAGTACTCACAATATTATTCTTATTTTAGAATTTATCATCATCACGTAAAATCAAGTACTACATGTTCAGTCTATGTAGTTTCTTTTTTGTAGTGCTTCACTTTGCTGTGTCTTGGACTCCGTAACCCTCTTGTCACTCTTGCCCTCTTGTCCCCCCCGCTACTTCCATGTCCTCGCGAATATTTTGCTTTTGTAATTAAATCCGATGTAAATGTACCTGTTTTTATGGTCAGATTGATTCGAATCTAGAGGTTTGCATATCCAACTTCCATATGTACGGGACAGTAACACTAGCGGTTATTGTTACCGTTATTAGCGGCGCGTCACACCTGCATGGCAACCACCTCGCCTCGGCAGTTAGACGCAACCAACGACCAACGACTTCCCCAACGGTCAGCTCTAGCTAGCCCGCGCCTTATAAGCCGTAGCTAGCCACGAGCCTAGGCACTCTCTGCTTTCGCGCTCAGCCAGTCCAGGTCTCGCGCGAATGCAGTCTCGACTCTCGTAGTCGAGCAGGGTGTCAGTTTTACCATCGTCCCATGCGCACTCGAGCGTCACGCGACACTTCCCCTCGTTCTGCTACGCAGTTCCGCATCATGCAGCCTGAGCATTCTACATCCGCCGCAGCAACCGACCCTCACGCTACGTCGATCGAACAACGCACAACCGAACATATTCGTACGGCAGTTTTGGCTTCGGAAACTTATTACTGAGCAGTTTCTGGCGGCTAACGCTGCCTTACTCGCACAGCTCCAGAAGACGACAGCCACACCCGCTACTACCGATCAACAGCAATCCATTCCCGCCAACGCGACCCTAGCGACGGAGGGTGGCAAGGCGGCCCCAGAGCCACCTATGGACCTGCTTGACGACGAAACCGAACCCTGCGCGTCCGAATTCGTCGACTTCGCCTACTACGGCGAAGTCATCCCGGCCGGCCTCGAGCGTCCTCCACGCGACGTTGAGGAGCCCCGTCTGTGGACACTTACAGACGACACCGTGTTAGCACTAGCATCCCGTTGCATAGTACTTATGTACAAGGTAGCTATTTGTCATTCTAGTACTTAGTGTTATGCTATTAGCGGTACTCTATTCCCTATTAGTGGCGGTCGGCCGGCCCTGCCGGTGCCTTCGCCGGCCGCCATCTCTCTCCTCCCACTTCTCTAGTCACCACAGCCGGCCCCCTTGTGGGGCCGGCACGACCTCCGTGTAACTATCCGTTCCCAACTCTAATAGGTTATGGGCCCTCCACCAAGTTAGACTATAGAAGAGCGTGTGTAAAGCGCTCGGCGCCACGCTAGTCCTACCTACTCCCACTTAAAAAAGAGTAGAGCGTGTGTAAAGCGCTCGGCGCCACGCTAGTAATTCATCGTCCCACCGACCCCACGCTTCGCCTTCGAGCTGGTTGTCCGCGACTGTCCTACCATCTCCCACGTAAAAAGGAGAAGAGCGTGTGTTAAGCGCCCGGCGCCACGTTCGCCCCACCCAGCTTTCTGTCTCACCTAGCCTTCAGCCTACCGATGCTCTCGACCGGATCTGGTTTTTCAGACCGACCCGCGAAAATTCGGCCCGTGCGTACTTAAATTACTACTGTTATTGTTTTTTCCGAGGCAATGCCGCAACGCTCACCTTACTTAGCGAGGAGCTTAACTTTCCCACGGCGAAAAGGGGGAGTCAACACGAGCGCCCGTCTATTTTTTTGCGTGCCTACACGCTCCTAACGGCCTTGTTGGCTGTGCTTCTTCCTCGCCGGTCGCTCTCATGCGTCGGCTAATTCCCCCGTGGACAGTTTTTCCCGCTACATGTCAGAATAGTACATTACGCAGTACATTTGGAACTGCTTCATATCGGCAACTCGCCGGTAGCGGCACGTTCTTGTGAGCGCATGTCGCTACACCTACCCGGCCGGAGACACACGCTACAAGCACTACACCTTCTACCAAGATGACACCTTCCTCAACGCAAGCTAGGACGACGTCAAGACCTCGGCTACCTTGAGGGGGGTTGTTAGCACTAGCATCCCGTTGCATAGTACTTATGTACAAGGTAGCTATTTGTCATTCTAGTACTTAGTGTTATGCTATTAGCGGTACTCTATTCCCTATTAGTGGCGGTCGGCCGGCCCTGCCGGTGCCTTCGCCGGCCGCCATCTCTCTCCTCCCACTTCTCTAGTCACCACAGCCGGCCCCCTTGTGGGGCCGGCACGACCTACGTGTAACTATCCGTTCCCAACTCTAACACACCGCCCGTGCTCTAAGCGACAAGCGCACCCAATCAGCCTACGACGAGTACCTCCACATCGGTTGTTATGCCGTCTTCGACAGTTGCGCCAACGCGGCAATTAGCGAGGCTTTGGACACGCTGTCGCACGGCCCATCTCTATCGGAAGAGCAGACGGCAGCGATTGCCCTTATAAGAGCGGGTCATCGCACCCACACAGCGACGGAGGAGGCCGCCCGTACTAGATTGGGCTTCCTCCGCCTCACCAAGAGCGGACAAGCGAGCACGGATGCGGACCGCGTCTTCGCCGAATTGGCCCACGAGCGCTTCTGCCGCCGACGCCCTCCGCGGTCTCCGGCCCTTTGGATGCGCTCCGCCAAGCGTTTGTCGACCGCACGCTAAGGCTAGGGATCAGCCATCGATGCATCGTCGATAGTATCATCATCATTTGGTGATAGTGCCATCGATGTGATAGGTTGCAACATCGACATCGACACGATGGCAGTATTGCTAGTATCAATGCCATCAATTATCAAAGCAATTGGAAAATGTTGATTATTTAGTCCCGATGTATCGATATATCGTCCCAAATATCGATACATCGGCGATAATATCGGGTTAAATTGCCATCGATGTCAACATCCCAAACTATCAACACTATCAACATCGACAATCCAAGATATCAATACCATCCACATCGACGTTTCAAAATATCATTACCATCAACATCGACAAAATTCACTTGATCCCTAGCCTTACCGCACGCTCGAAGTCAGCCTTCATGCTGCCAACAAGGCAGCGGCCGGCACAACATTCGCCAAGATCACGCCGGACAAACCAACAAGCCCTGACGCTAGGGCCCGAAAAGCGGCCGTCGACAAACGTAAGGCAACAGCAACATCAGCAGCCGCCACCCGACCACCTCCCCTTGCCAAACCGACCGACCCGGCACGGCCACCGCCCAAGAAATGATGGTGTGGCCCGCCACGCCTATTCCGGCTCCCCGACATCTCCCTTCATGCGACATCGCGTGCGTCGAAGATGGCGGGAGTGGGAGCGCATCGGCGCGAGCGGCCAAGTCCTAAGTTGGATCCGCCATGGTATGCGCGTCAAGTTCAAACACGGCGCACGCCCCAATCCTTTCAACCACGGCATCTCTTTGCTAGACGATACACCAGCCCAACTCGAGTTTCTTAGCTCGGAACTCCCACGATTCGAGGCTTGCGGAGCGTGGGAGCGCTCGGACAACCCTCGCTACGTCTCTCATGCGCCAGCGCGTCGAGGCCCTACTAGACAACCTCCAGCGCAACCCCAAGAAAGGCGTATGGACGCCGACGCAAGTCGGCGACCATTTAGGCTTAACCGTGGATTTACAGCTCGGCATGTTTCGCGCCCTACCCGCAAAACTGCAACAGCTCGCTCAACACACGTCTTCTCTACTCGGCCGTGCGGCTTCGAACGCCCGATGGCTACCCACTCGCCAAATCGCGGCCTTCGCGGGAAAAGCCCAGTTCCTCTACCTCGCCATCGCACCCGCACGCTTTTTTTTACGCGAGCTACACAACGTGTTGGCTACACGCACTAGATGGGGGTAACGCGTGCGCCTCACCAACCAGCTACGTCGCGACCTCGAGTGGTGGCGTACGGTGCCAACCCAAAACAACGGTCGGTCCATCTACAAACCCATCGCGACCGCCTACCTCCACGCCGACTCCAGCGACTACGGATGGGGAGCCGTGCTGAACGACGACTCAAACTACCAAGCGCGCGGTTTTGGAGCGCTACCGACCGGCTACACCACATCACATGGAAGGAGCTTCGCGCTGTTCGACACGCGGTCCAATCCTTTTTACCCCAACTGCAAGGCCGACAAGTCCTCCTCCACGAGGACAACACGGCGGTGGTCGCGGCCCTAACCAAGCTTACCTCCCGGTCACCCGTCATGATGACCGAGCTCCGGCGCTTGTGGTACCTACTCGACACCAACGACATCCACATCCGCCCGCGCTACATCCGGTCGGCCGCGAACGTGTGGGCGGACACACTCAGCCGAGAATTGGACACAGAGGATTGGCAGCTCAATCCCCGTCTATACGCACACCTGCAAGAACGGTGGGGCCCCCATACGATCGTTCGTTTCACGTCCATGCTAAACGCCAAGCTCCCACGTTTCAACGCCCGCTGGCGGGACCCTCTGTGCGAGGACATCGACTGTTTACGCCTTCCCGACGCAGCTTGGCGACGCGAAAACAACAACTGCAACCCCCTTCGCCCGCCCTACCGGCCCTCGCCGCAAAACTGGACCAATCGCAAGCCCCAGCGACCGTCATCGCCCCCTACTGGCCGGACAAGACGTGGTACCACGCCTTCTGTCGCCTCGCCACCGCGACCGTGCACTTCCCGGCGTCCCGCGACCTTTTCTTTCCCGGCGGGCTTGGCAAGCGCGCGGGGGTCGGACCAACCGCGTGGAGCATCGTGGCTTTTCGGCTAGCACCCCCTCATGGCTATACACCCGGCGCGGAACCATAGGCCCGGCTTTATGCCCCGCCCGAGTGTGGTCTACAACACCGCCGTTTCGCCACCCCCGTACCGGCCCACCCCGCTACCACCTAGAGACAGACTCAGCACAAGCACCATGGTCCTCCGATCTTGATGAAACTTTCCACCCCTTCTTGGGAACCGACAGGTTAGGGGTTATGGCTATCACCCTGCTCAGCAACTCCCTAGCGCCGTCTACGTACGCCAATGACGACAGTGCGCTCCGGCAGTTTTTCCCTTTGTTGTACAGAGGAAAATATTGCCCCGTTACAAGCTACGCCGGCTACCATGATTCGCTACACAGCCTGGTTAACCCTGCTAGGCACGGCAGCCGCGAGCTCGCTGCAGCCCTACTTCTCCGCAGTCAACAAATATTTCTGCGACCACCAGCGCCAACCCATCGCGGTAGGAGAACCAATGGCCGACGCGAGGCGTGGCCTCGAAATGCTGCAACACCGGGCTCGTCCCGTCCGACACACGACTCCCACTACCCGCACCAGTCGCCCTCGACATTCTACATGCCGCCAACACGTTACGCGACGGCCTCACGTGGTCGCCCGCCACACGACCCCTGCTGGAGCGTTTCCGTGCCTGCTTATTGAAATTGAAATTGAAATTGAAATTGAAACCGTATGCGCCGGTTTTTCACCAAAAGCCGGATGCGTCGGCTGCTGTCTCTGGGCCCTCCCAACTATGCCATACAGGGAACTTACAAGGCAGGGCTAGACCGTTAACCACCTAATCCAACCTCTCCAGGGGTGTTCGGGGGTTTTACTCCCCCCGGGGAGGGTGCAAGTAGAGCTGAAGGACGTGAGCATTCAGGGTCGTGCGTGGAGGCAATGTGCGGATGCGTGGCGGGAGGTCGTGCGGGATTTGATGCGGTATATGCGTAGGAGGTGATGCAGCCATTGGACAGTATGTGTATGGAGTTGAGCAAGAATGCGAGATGTGTCGAGGCGTGCTTTGGAGACGAGTTTATCAGGAGGGTCGGTGCGGGCGGTGAGAAGGGAGGTGAGACTCGTGATGGTGGAGGAGTGCGGTGTACCGGTGCGGCTCATGACTATGGGTAGGATGTCGACCACTGTGCCTGGCCAGTGGTTTCTGATGGCGTTCGCAAGGGGTGTGTATTTGGTGCGTATGAGGTCAGCTGTGTGCGAGAGGTTATTGTCTGTGCAGTACTTCCATTCCCCTATCTGAATCTTTTTGATGGATGCGTAGCGTCGGCGACCGTTGGAGTGTCCAACGAATCGGGGTTCGAGGATGCGGATGAAGTCAGGTTTGTGTGCAGGGGGACGAAGCAGGGGGGGGAGAATCTCAGGTGGGAGGACGGCGGGGCACGAGGTGAGGGAGTCGGGCGAGAGACCTTCGTCAGCAGCGACAAGGCGGGTGGGCATGTGGGTGGGGTGAGGTGGGTGGCAGTCGAGTGGGGTGCGGGCAGGGGTGGGGGAATCAAACGACTTTATGGGTTTGTTACCGAAGTCTGCGGTGATGGTTTCCCAGCGCCCTCCGTTGTGGCGTTCCAGTAGGGAGAGTAGGAGCTGTAGAGCGCTGTTGTGTCGGTCCTGTCTTAGTCCAGACATAGAGGGGCAGTTACCGGCCATGTGGCCGTTGCTAGTGAATTGGCCACAGAGGGGGCAGCGCAGGGTGGGGTTATGGGTAAGTAGGCGGGTGTTGTGGACTCCCCACATGAATTCTTGTTTGTGTGTGAACTGGATATTTGTGAGGGTTGAGTGTTTTTTGTGGTAAGAGAAGTCGGCGCCGTCCTTCGCTGCGCGGGCGAGGAGGGCTCCGTGTTTGGTTGTTTGCGAGAGAGGAGTGTGTGTGTGTTTTGTGCTGTAGGTGTGTGCGTCGGATTTGAGGTTGGTGTATTTGTAGGGTATGGGGTCGCCTAGCGTTTGTGGGATGAGGGTGTATGGCCATGTCCAGTGGCCTATTGTGACTTCAGAGCCTGTGGTGTATGTAGTATCGGGTGGGTGACCATCCGCGACTAGGTTTGCGAGGGTGTCGGCGAGGTCGTTGCCGATGGAATGGTTGTGGGCTTTGATTTTGCCGAGGTGTGTACGGATGCCTGCTTCGCAGCGGGTTTTAAGGGTGTGTGTGATAGATAAGAGGGTGTCGCGGTGAATGTTGTGGCGGTAAGCGGAAGGGCAGTTTAAGTAACCTTGTATGAGGCGGAGGGAGCACGCACTGTCTGTGAGCAGGTGAGTGCGGCCAAGTTGGAGGCCAATATCTATGCCAGCTAATTCAGCACGATTTATGGTATGTGAGGGAGGGGTAGAGGTCACCATGATTTTGACTCGGGTGTCCGAGGCGGGGTGGGTAGCTGCTGCTCCGAGGGGGGTCGAGCCGCCTTTTTTCGAGCCGTCTGTGTATACGAAGTCCTGCCAGTTCCAAGCAGGGGTGCCTCTGGTGGGGGGGTACGTTAGATGCACGCGGTCTGGGAGGGGGTATGTGAGGGGGTGAGTTGGGTTTGGGGGGCGGTGGTATATACCTGCTGAGTGGGGCGAGTATGTGGCAAAGAGGTGTGGAGGAGGGGGGGTGATGATGGGATTGGGGAGGTGTGTGTCGTAGATAGATTCGAGAGTGTTGTGAAGTGCGGTCATGGCTGTGGGTGATGGGAGGGTGGAGAGTGCGAGGGGGTTAGCGACGAGGTATATGTCGACCATCCATCGTGTGCCGAATGGGGTAGGGGTGGGGTTGCCAGTGTGTTGGTCGGGGGGTAGGAAGGTGTTTGCGTCATTGGGGAGGGTGTAAAGGTGGTGGGTGTATGGGGAGTTGATGTATTTGGAGTGGCGGTAGGGTGTGTGTTCCCATCGGGGGAGGATGAGGATGGTGGCGCTGGGTGTGTGAGGGGCTGTGAGGTGTGCGCTGGTGATTGCGTGTTCCATGGCTCGTCTCATGCATTCGTGGTCGTATTCGGGGTTGGCTATGTTGGTGCCTTGCCAGGTGTGCGGGGCATTGCTGCCGCTAGATGAGAAGACTATATCTTCGGGGTAGAGGGAGTGGTAGGTGTGGGAGTGAAGGGATTTATTGAGGGGGTCGGAGTAGAGTTCTGTCTGGATGCGGAATGTGTGACGGAGAGCTGTGAGGAGGTCTTCTCTGGTGGCCCATCTGTTACGGGTGGTGGTGGCGGGTGTGGGTGAGTGGATTTCTGAGCGGGAACCTAGGCGGGTGAGGAGGTGGTAGACCTCCTCTTCGAACGTATGCTGCGAGAGGTCGGGGCGAAAGAGCTGGAAGAGGTGGCGGACGCGGGGGCCGTTAAGGGTGGTGACCGCGCGGCCGTCGGGAGTGCAGAGTATGGTGGAGTCGTGGAGTGATGGGTGAGCGTGGATAGCGAATTTACCGGTAGGGAGCATGTCGAGGTCGGGGTTGATGGGGTCATGGTTGAATGTTATTAGGGGGTGTGACCACGGAGGGGGTCCGGGTTCTGGCAAAATGGGTGTGGTGGAGGGGACATAGCCTGAGTTAAATGCGGTGAGGGCGGTGGGGCCGGAGGGGGTCTCACTGATGGTGTCGTGGAGTTGTAGGCACGGGGCCCACTGCACTTCGTGGAGGTGGGTGAGGTCGTGGTGTTGGCCGCGAGCACACCAGTCGCACTGCCATGTGGCGGGTCCCTGAGCCGGGCGGCATTGGGAGTGTATGGCGAAGTGCGGGCATGTGCAGCAGGTGGAGGAGGGTTCTATGTGCAGGGGGTCATGACAGATGGAGCAGGCGGTGGGGGAGGGGGAGGGGAGGCATACCGATGTGGGAGTGGAGGAGATGAGGCGGAAGCCGTCGTCGAGTTGTAACTGTATGTCCCATTCCGTGAGGTGTTCCGGGGCCCATTCAACCATGTACTGCGTCTGGCCGTATTCTGTGTCCTTGTGTTTGGAAATGATGCGTGTTACGTCGCAGGGGGGGTAGTGGTGGTCTGAGGGGGTGAGGTATTCTGTGTCTAGG